>JAANYP010001218.1:0-123035 GCA_020465985.1 Centrapalus pauciflorus | reverse complement strand
TCGAACCCACTCGAGTTTGTGGATAGATTCGAACCCCCCCTCCCAATCGAATTTGATGGTCAGATTCGAAATTAACATGCTAAACTCGAATATATACTCGAATCTAGTACCAAAATCGAGTTTGTTCTTGCATTTCGACTGTGTTCTTAATATTTTCGAGTTTGTTCATCATTATGGCTTAAATCCTCCATTCCAAGACCTAAAGATCACTTATATTTCATGAATTAAGCCTAGTTTCGATTCTATTATACATATACTATCATATTCTTGCAAGATTTCAAGCAAAACTAGTTCCATTCATGCAATAATCGATAAACTCGAATTTCAACTTTCAAAAACCGAAATAACAAACTTAAAAGGGTTGATTCTTACCTCAATTCGTACGAAATCAGGAATCCAATTGCAGATTGTTGTAGTACTCTTCGAGATCTTTCCGATGACGTATAAATCTCGATAATCGGCCGGTCGGTTTGTGAGATATCTTAGAGAGAAGTAGAGAGAATCTAGAGAGAGAAAATGTAGAGAGAGAGACAGTGTGCATAAAATGAAAGGCTTTAGCCTTTTATTCCCACTTTCACCATTTTGCTCATTTCACTCCTCAACTTAACCGGTTCCATAAAATACTGATTTATTCTTAAATTTATCATTAATAACTTTTTAAATTCATAATATTCCTTAATAATCATTTCGAGTTCAAATTTTCTTAAAATAACAACAAACATTCTAAATATCTCAAATACATAATAATTGTTCATAATTCAACTTTATTGTAAATTTTCCACTTAATTAACTCCGAATTACAGTAATTGAATTTGAGGATGTTACACAAACTAAGCCTTCAACAAGTGTGGCGAGCACTAGTAGTTCTCAGAGTACCGAGAAAACTGTGCAGGCTGCACCAAAACAAGTTGTGAAACAAATACCGGTAAAAGGGGGACCAAAAGAAGTGGTTAGGACTAATTCACCGAATCGAGTCGTTAATCAATCTAGGTCTGGGCCTCAACAACAATATAGGAGCACAACACCTAGCAGAACATACACTCCAGTTAGGTCACATACTCCTATTAGACATCACACACCGGTTAGAGCTCAGGGATCTCAATCTGAAATGAAATATAATCATAATTATTCAAGAGCTCCACAACAAATGCCTACTCAAAGGCAAAGAGTGAATTTACATCACTCGGCACCACAACAAACTCCTGTTCAACGACCCAAGTCACCTGAAAGGCGAGATGGGTATTTGAAAGAGTTTAAGTATGTTGACGAGAATGGTATAAGCAAGTCAGTTATGGCTTGGGTTCCCCGTGATAACCAACCTATTTTCTTTCATGTGCAGGAGATAACCACAGGTCCAAACAACAAATGGTTCGTCGACAGTGGATACTCCAGGCACATGACAGGGGAAAGAAGTCTCCTTACAGACTTCAAGGGTGGGAATTGGGGATTTGTATCATTCGCGGGAAACAAGGGAGGGAACATCACGGGTACTGGAGTGGTCACTAATGGGACGATGAAGTTGGATCAAGTTTATCACGTTGATAAATTGGTTCACAATCTCAGTAGTGTATCTCAAATCTGTGATAAGAAGAATTCCGTGCTGTTCACTGACACTGAAGCGTTGGTGCTAAAACTAGGGTTCAAGATTCCTGAAGAGTGGATATTGATGCGGGCACCAAGGAAGAATGACTTGTACATGCTCGATATGAACAAGCCGGAATCTTCGATGGGTCCAATCTGTTTATTGTCTAATGGTTCGGAGACTGAATCGGTTTTGTGGCACAGACGCATGGCACACTTGCACCTACGAAAAATGAACTATATAACGAAAAATGGGTTGGTGCAAGGTGTGCCTATGAAGAGTTTTCAGTTCGAGGATAAGTGTCTACCTTGCAAGAAGGGAAAACAACATAAGAAGACACACAAATCCAAGACTCAGAACTCCATCACTACCACTTTCGATTTGCTGCATATGGACCTCTTCGGACCAATCAACAAAAGGAGTATAGGTGGTAGTTGGTATTGTTTAGTTATCACTGACGATTACTCACGATTTTCTTGGGTTTTCTTTCTAGGTACAAAGGACGAGACGGCTTCCAAGCTCATCGGGTTCTTAGACCAAGTGGAGAATTCCTATTGAACACGGGTTAAAAGGCTTCGTAGTGATAATGGAACTGAATTTAAAAACACTGTAATTGGTGTATATTGCCTATCAAAGGGCATAGTGCATCAATTTAGTGCACCCTATGAGCCACAACAAAACGGGGTGGCCGAACGAAAGAACAGGACATTGATTGAGGCAGCTAGGACTATGCTTTCGGATTCAAAGCGTCCTACCATGTTTTGGGGGGAGGCAGTGAATACCGCATGTCATATCTTAAACCGGGTCCTAACTGTCAAATCTTTGAACAAAACCTGTTACGAAATTTTGAATAAACGGCCACCTAATTTAACTGGCTTCGAACCGTTTGGGGTACCATGTACTTTATTGCGAACAAAACATCAACCTAAGTTTGGTGAAAAGGCTGACGAAGGATACTTCCTAGGTTATGTGCCGAACTCACCAAACAAATGGGTTTTTAACAAAACTAATGGTACATTAGAGATTGTGTATAACATTGAAGTCACAAGTTATACACATGAACCCCAAACAGGTCCGGAATGGATATTTGACTATGATAAATTGTTTGAGTCATTTAACATTCCTTTGGATGAAAATGCAGGTACGATCGAAAAGGACATGGCGACGTTGAATCTGAATGACGAAGGTCATACCTTTCCGAGGACTACATTTCAATCTACATCCGAGCCTACTTCGACTGAAGATGGATCTCTAGAAGTCAGTGATCCAGAAGCACCTTCAACTGAGAATCAGACTCAGACAACAAATTCCAACTCTGAGGAAACTGTCCACGAGGAGGAAAATGTGGAATCTGAGGATGTTCCTCCACTAGGTGAAATAGGATCTAACTTAGGAGATAATCTGAGAGTTGACGAGATAGAGACATCTAGGATCAACAAGAACCATCCTATTGAAAGCATCATAGGAAATCCTAAGGAGGGTGTGAGGACAGAGTAGTTTAAATAACAACACTGTGTTGTTGTCGATGATAAATGACTCTGAGGCCTATCATACCTGCCTCTATTCTTGTTTTATCTCGCAAGTAGAGCCGAAAAATGTGCAGATGGCATTTGGGTTGTTGTTGATCGATTGACAAAATCTGCGCACTTCATTCAAATTCGGGAAACCTACTCAATGGACCGTCTTTCCCAGATCTACGTGAATAAAATCGTCATTAGGCATGGGGTGCCTAAGTCTATTGTCTCTGACCGAGATAGTAGATTCACTTCCAACTTCTGGGCTGCTCTGCAAAACGGTCTTGGTACTCGTATCGCAATGAGTACTGCTTATAGACCTCAATCGGACGGGCAAAGTGAAAAAACAATTCTGACTCCGGAAGACATGCTCAGAGCCTGTGTCATGGATTTGGGTGGTAACTGGGACGATCACCTCCCATTGGCTGAATTTTCCTACAATAATAGTTACCATTCCACAATCAAGATGGCACCGTTCGAGTTCCTGTATGGCAGAAAGTGTAGGATTACAACCTGTTGGAGGGAAATAGGAGAAACTCCAATAGCTGGTCCCGCCTTATTGCAAGAAACAAAGAAAAGATTCAACTCATTCGACAATACATGAAAACAGCGCAACATCGACAAAAGAATTACCACGATCGTCGTCATAAAGCGATAGAGTTTCAGAAGGATGATTGGGTATACTTGAAGGTGTCCCCAAGGAAAGGTGTTACAAGATTCGTAAAGCGAGGAAAGTTATCGCTCGGTTTATAGGACCCTTCAAAATAATAGAAAGAGTTGGTAATCAGTCCTATCATTTGGACTTGCCAGAGGAATTATCAGGTGTTCCCCCGGTCTTTCATTTAGGAAATTAAGATTGACGAACGGCTAAGGTTCGTTGATGAGCTGGAGTATATTCTGGAAAAAAAAGTCAAGAAACTCCGCAACAAAGAAATCAAGATGGTGCTGGTCAAGTGGAAACATCATAAGGGAGATAATCACACTTGGGAATCGGAAGAAGACATGAAGAATAACTACCCAAGTCTGTTTAGCGCAGCATAACTTCGCGGACGAAGTATAGGCGTGGTGGAGCCCATGCTGTAACATCCCAAATTTTCAATAATATGTAATTTACAATTTTAAGGACTCAATTATTATTTTAATGGATTATTATGTTAAATTAAGTTAATTTCGATCATAATATCGGTTTACATAAGAAAAATACAAGATGAGGAGTATAATGAGCAAATAGATAAAAGTGACAAATAAAAGAAAGGAAAACTCTTTCATTTTCAAACACTCACTCTCTCTCTCACCGTATTCTCTCTCTACTCTCTCTCTCTCTCTCTCTCTCTCTCTCTCTCTCTATAACCGACTCTCTCACACTCTCTATCTCTCGGGTTTTATCAAGAACACCCAAGAAATCAACAAATTAAAGTGAAAAAATCGGGATTCAAGTGATTTGAAAGGGACTATAAGCATTACAACAAACAATTTGAGGTAAGATTCACTCAAACTTGAAATTTATGTAGTTTTTGTTTCGGTTTGTGCAAGAACCGAATCATAGATTTATGATGCAAATGTTGTTGCATGTTAGAATTTGTTGATGATATGTTAAAATCGAGATGTAGGAATGTAGTATGCAAAATTTTAGAATCAGATTCACGCTCTAAGTATGATTTTTGAATTAGTATGTGTTTTAGTGTGTGTTCTTCGAAAAATGGACACAAATGGGAGATTTTTGGTACATTATGACATGTTATGAGTTGAAATAGGGTATCTAAGTTCATATCTGCACTTTTAAATACTGAAACATGTAAAAATGGTCAAAAACATAAATCTAGAAAATATTGGAAATTTACTAAGTATGAACTCGGACTGATGATCCATCCGAATTCGGGTCCCTCCTAATTCGGACCTGTACCCCAATTCGGACCATATACAATTCGGATCCTGCCTGATTCGGACCCCTCCAATTTCGGATCACACCCATTTCGGACCAAAGACCCAATTCGGACCACCCCATTTCGGATTACCCCTAATTCGGACCATCTGCATTTTGGACCGTCCGAATTCGGATGTGGTCCGAAATCAGACCCAATTACACTTAATTATCAGAATTTAAGTCTTAAACAATTACTGACATTAATTCACAATTACACTTACTTACAGATCATTGTGGTGTTGTCTAACACACATTGATTCAGAGACACGATACACTATACCAATCACTGTGAGTAATAGATTATCATTCTAACATTTATTGTCTTTGCATTCACACGTTTACAATTCAATGGCATGTTCACATTGTTCATATACATCATTTGGCACTCATGATTGATTTGTTTTTATGATGCACACTTGTACTTGACATGTAACACACATGTAACCAGCGTCCATTTGAAAGTGCATCTATTTACATCATGCTTGCACTGCATGATCACTACTTCACAATATGATGCGGCCTGGACTGGGGCTGACAGCAGGACACTGTCGGGGACTGATCATCCCACTCGTTATCCTGTTCATGTTCGGCACATCCCCGATCAGCATTTGAACTGCCAACCCCATGCTTGCACTGCATGGTTTTTCACATACTACGAGTCTTGCACTGCCTGTACACACATACATTGGGGCTTACACTGCCCATGGTTACGCAATGCTTGTAAAGAAATATTTGTTGATTGCATAATCTGTTATCTCACTAAGTAATTAGCTTACTGTTGACTCACATTGTTTACAGGCAAAGGCAAGGGTGTAGCTGGACCCTCTACTTAAGCAATTCAATTCATATCCCGGAGACTTAGAAGCTATTGGTACATAGATGTTGTAGCTTTGGGCTGGGATTTATGACTTGTGAAACAATTTGTGATGTTGTAATAGTTAGACTTAATCACTGTAGACACATATATTTATTGCTTTAGTGTGGAACTTCTTAAATCTGATTTAAGTATTCAATTTCAATTATCATGTTATTCATTGGGTGGTTTGTTGATCCTGGTGATTCCAATTATACTATCAAAATAAGAGGGCGTCACATAATGATCACTGATTAGGTTATAATTGGCTGTTAATTACAGATTAGGTCGTAGTTGCTAACCTGGTTTAATGTCGGATGTTACAGTCTCCCACTGTTAAGGGAATTTCGTCCTAAAATTAGCTCGTGTTCTCCACTGCTTGAGTATTTGAGAACAATGAGGGTATCTTTCCCGAAACTGATCTTCGCGTTCCCATGTAAATTCAGGACCTCGCTTATAGTTCCATCTGACTTTTATTATCGGGATCCAGCTGTGCTTTAGTTTCTTGACTTCTCGGTCCATTATTTCCACGGGTTGTTCAATGAAGGTCAACTTGTCATGTAGTTCCAGCTCGTTCATGGGTATACCAAGTGATTCATCGGCCAGGCACTTCTTAAGGTTGGATACGTGGAAGGTATTATGAACGTTACTAAGCTCTGGGGGCATATCGAGTCGGTGGGCTACCGGACCAACTCTTTTGGTGATCTTGAATGGTCCGATATAACGAGGACTGAGTTTTCCTCGTTTCCCAAAATGGATTACGCCTTTCCAAGGCGAGACTTTCAACATTACTTGATCTCCCTCTTGAAATTCCAAATCCTTCCGTCGAACGTCTGCATAGCTTTTCTGTCGATCCCGCGCGATCTTTAATTGGTTCTGAATCTGAGCTATCTTTTGTGTAGTCTCCTGAATGATCTCGGGTCCAGTAATCTGACTATCTCCCACCTCAGCCCAACAAAGTGGTGATCGACACTTTCACCCGTAGAGTGCCTCGAATGGAGTGGTCTTAATACTTGATTGATAGTTGTTGTTATAGGAAAACTCAACTAATGGCAGGTGTCTGTCCCAACTTTTGCCAAAGTTGATAACACATTCCCTTAGCATGTCTTCCAAAGTCTGAATCGTCCTTTCACTCTGACCATCCGTCTGTGGGTGATAGGCTGTGCTCATATCTAGGCATGTACCCAATGCCTCTTGCAATGATTGCCAAAATCTTGATGTGAACCGGCTGTCACTGTCTGATATAATTGACACTGGCACTCCATGCCTTGAGACGACTTCTCTAAGATAGATTCGTGTTAACTTATCCATCTTATCAGTCTCCTGGATTGGCAGGAAGTGTGCGGTCTTGGTAAGTCGATCCACAATCACCCAAATGGTGTCATAACCTTCAGAAGTCTTTGGCAACTTGGTGATGAAGTCCATGGTGATATTCTCCCACTTCCATTGGGGTATTTCTGGTTGAACTAACAATCCTGATGGTTTCTGGTGTTCAACCTTAACTTTCAAACACGTTAAGCACTTGCTGACATATGTAGCAATGTCAGCCTTCATGTTTGGCCACCAGTACATTCCCTTAATGTCGTGATACATCTTATCTGACCCTGGGGGAATAACATATCTTGTTTTATGCCCTTCATCCATGACCAGCTTCCTCACGCCTCCGAGTTTTGGTAGCCAAATTCTGCTCATGAAGTACCGACATCCATCCAACTTGATTTCAAATTGCTTATCCATTCCTCTCAAGGCTTCATCCAGTAGATTACCCTCCTTGACTGCTTCTTCTTGTGCCTTGCGGACTTGAGAGTTTAAGTTTGACTGTATAGTCATGACCAAGGCTCGAACTCTCAAAGATTTAACCTGTTCCTTTCGGCTCAGGGCATCGGCTACAGCATTCGCCTTACCCGGATGATAACGAATCTCGCAGTCGTAATCGCTAAGCAGCTCAAGCCAGTGACGTTTCCTCATATTTAACTCTTTCTGATTCAGAATATGCTGAAGGCTTTTATGATCTGTAAACACTGTGCACTTAGTTCCGTACAGGTAGTGCCTCCATATCTTGAGAGCAAACACCACTGCTCCGAGCTCCAAGTCATGAGTCGTATAGTTGACCTCGTGGACTTTGAGTTGCCGTGATGCGTAAGCAATGACTTTATCCTTTTGCATGAGCACACAACCTAATCCATTGTGTGAGGCATCACAGTAGACCACAAAATTTTCTATCCCTTCAGGTAAGGACAGAACTGGTGCACTACACAACCCTTGCTTTAACTGTTGAAACGCCTTTTCCTGCTCTTCGCCCCAGCTATACTTCACATCTTTCCGAGTCAGCTCTGTTAAGGAAGGTGCTATCTTTGAGAAGTTTTTTAATAAATCGCCTATATTAACCAGCAAGTCCTAGAAATTGGCAGATTTCTGTGGGAGTTCTAGGAGTTGCCCGGTTCTTTATGGCCTCGATTTTTTATGGGTCAACCTGGATTCCCTGGCTGTTGATTACAGGCCCAAGGAATTTAACTTCTCGCAACCAAAATTCACATTTTGAAAATTTGGCGTATAATTATTCCTTCTCCAACAAATCTAAGATCAGCTTGAGATGTTGCTCGTGCTCCTCCTTCTTTCTGGAATAGATAAGGATATCGTCTATGAACACTATTACAATTTTGTCCAAATATGGTTTACACACTTGATTCATGAGGTCCATGAATACGACTGGTGCGTTGGTCAAACCGAATGACATCACCTGAAATTTGTAATGTCCATAACGAGTTCTGAACGCTGTCTTGGGAATGTCTTCTTCCCGAACCTTTACTTGATGATAACCGGATCGCAGATCAATCTTAGAGTAGAAGCTAGATCCCTGTAGTTGGTCAAATAGGTCATCAATTCTGGGAAGGGGATAGCGGTTCTTTACTGTTAATTTCTTCAGCTCTCGATAGTCTATGCACATTCTGAAGGATCCATCTTTCTCTTTCACAAATAAGACCGGAGCTCCCCAAGGTGAGGAACTTGGTCGAATGAATCCTTTATCCATCAACTCTTGTAGTTGATTGGATAGCGCTTGCATTTCAGAAGGAGCGAGTCTGTTTAGGGCTCTTGCTACCTGTGCATCTACTGGCACCAAGTCGATGTGGAACTCCACTTGCCTAGCTGGCGGAAGCCCGGGCAAATCTTTCGGGAAGACCTTTGGATAGTCACAAACTACTGGAATATCCTTGAGTTGTTTCTCCTCCGACTCTTTTTCTGCAATCTGTACTAATACTGCATGGCATCCTTTTCTAAGACACTTTAATGTCCTTAGGCCGGATATGACATTCAGCTGACGGTTCTTTCTTTCCCCCTGGACTGTTTGGACCTTCTTCTTGTGGAGTGGTATCCGTACCACTTTCTTACCGCACCAAATCTCGGCATGATTGCGTGACAACCAATCCATACCAATTACTACATCAAAACTTCCGAGTTCTATTGGCATCAAGTCTATCTTAAAGGGATGATCTGCCAGCTTCAGTGTGCATTCCATAATAATACTACTTGCCTCTATTATTTTGCTGTCAGCAAGCTCTATAGTATAGGAGTTGTCTAAGGGAAAAGGAGTGGCATTCAATTGCTTACTAAACTTATCAGATATAAAGTACCTATCAGCCCCAGTATCAAAGAGTACGTAAGCGTAAATGTCATTTAAAAGAAATGTACCTGATACCACATGGGGATCCTGACGAGCGTCACCTGCTCCTAATACAAAAGCTCTCCCCTGAGCTCCTCCACCATTTTTCAACCTCGGGCACTCACTCCTGAAGTGCCCGACAGCTCCACACTCATAGCAGCCTCTCTGATTGCCGCCATTGTTACCCGGGGTACCAAATTTACAGTGCTTGGCCAAATGACCAAGACGTTTGCACTTTCCATAAGGGGTTGGGCAGGGACCTTGGCCAAATGACCAAGACGTTTGCACTTTCCAAAGGCTTTGTACCTGTATAGCCTTATCTTGTCTCGACTCCAGCTACGTAAGCCTTGATGGTTTCGGGCTTCTTGGATTGTGAGCCCGTATTCTTCCCAGACTTGTCCTCCCATTTTCTCTTGTTTTCCCCGGCTTTGGCCTCGTTTCTCCGGGACACTTGATCCATAAGGTTGTTGTCCATTCTGATGGCGTCCTGAATGGTGGTTGGGTTGGACGCAGTGACATTGCCTTGGATTTGAGGGGCGAGTCCCCAGATGTAGCGCTCAATCTTCTTGTACTCGGGGGTCACCATCTGGGGGCACAGGATGCTCAGCTCGTGGAGTTGGTAAGCTGCATCAATCCTCACAGACTGGGCATACGAGTTCCACCATGTCAAGGAGCTATCTTGCAGAGTGTGGGTGGCGAATTTCACCTTGTCTCCTTCAACACATCCGCTGACACGGAAGACAGACTCCAATTTTTCAAACCATCGTACCAATCCGACGGCTCCCTCAGTCCCGTTAAGTGGCTATAGCGGCAGCCACTCTTTGTGCGACTAATTGCTCGATTTCTACTGCGTTCATGACTTTTCTTGGCGGCATTATCTTAAAATTTAAAGAAAAGAGCATAGTGTAAGAAGTTGAGTCTTAAAGATTTAAATTTTTCTTAAGGCACAACACTATAATCATCAAACACAATTTCATAAATATCTTGCAATATTCATCAACCATTCATAGTTTTCTTATAATGAGGCGGGTTATTACCCGAAAATTTTGTCCTACACTATTACATAATAATTTTCCTAACATTTCAAACATAGATAAAGGGTACTAAGTGTGGTAGTGATCAGGGGTCTCTCCCTTCTCCAAATCGTTGAGGCGCTGAGTCAGCTCCTCGTTCCGAGCCTCGCTTTCGGCTAATCGCTGCCGAAGCTCCTCTAGGCCGTCGTGCTGAATGGCGAGGGCGTGTTGGTTATCCCAGTACAAGTTGGAGTTCTGTATCTCCTCCCGCTCTAGACGGGCAGTCAATTCTCCAATATCCTGGTTAAGTAACCGGATTTGGAGGTCATGTCGTGAAGACCTTGCTACTAGCAGAGGTACGGTCTGGTCGGCCGTCTCCTGAGTGAGTGGTGGGATTGGTGCTGAGGATGGTCCTCCTACCTCAAACTGGGAAGGGATTCCTTCCTCCTGTCTCCACTCACGAAGAGTCTCGGGTATCCAGTTCCATCTACGGGCGCTTGCCCGTCGTTGCTGGGGTGGGGGACTTGGCTGAGGAGTCGGGATGGGAATGGACTCCTGCCTCGGTGTGATCACCCTCTTTCGGGGTGTGAACATCATCTTCGGGCCGTTAGGGTAGGGACGATACGGCTTGAACGATGGAACCTCTGGGTGGTATAGGGTGTAGGCGGGGATCACCGGTGGTGGTGGATCTAGTCCGGCGTCGTCCTCTTCCATTGGTTCCTCCTCGTCTGACTTTTCCATGAGATCCTCGTCTTCCATGGGGTCTTCCTCCTCAGTTGGGTCCTCATCAGAAAACACCTCCGGGTTGTGTTGGCTGGTAGGGGTATACTCCTCTTCCGAGTCAGACAAAATAATTATCTCTTGCTTGGACATGTATTCAGCTATCAAGGTCCATGCATAGTCTTTTAGTTTGTTACAAAATATTTTCATAATCAGTAATTCTTAAGTGCAGTTATAGTCTAGGGTACTAATGCAACCTAGTTCACTATAACTATGGCTCTGATACCAATCTGTCACACCCCGTTACCCCGGTTGGCAACGAAGCGCGACGTCGCGGAAGCATAACCATAATCATAACGAACGACCACTATATGGACGTTTTCAAAATACAATGATAAAACTTAAAAATATAGTAAGGTTATACATAGTCTGATATGAAGAAAAAGAAGTTCGCACAATACATAGATTTAAGTACATAATTAAAGTATTCAAAATAATGCAGCTAAATCTCCGGTAGTTTCGAAAATGCATGCGACTCCTTAGATGCGGAAGCTTGAAAAAGATATGTTCGAAGGCACACTTGCCTTAATTTCCTGAAAATACACGCTAAAATACGTCAACAAAAATTGTTGGTGAGCTCATAGGTTCACACATAAATATGACTTGTATGGACAACAACAGTAGAGTTTGAATTTATAAACTCATAAATTACATGTTATGTATTACATACAAACCATCATGCAACTGAAGCTTAATTAAAATGAGTTTGTCCTGTGGAGTATTCCCATACGTAATACCGTGTGTTAAATATATATGCACTCGCTGTTAGCCGAGCCGAACTAACCCGAATGGGGGACATGACTCCCGATAGATCTATCCACAATATATTCACGCTTACAAATAAATGCAATTAACGGTTCATGATATAAGGGCTGATGGAACCACATGTGTAATACATAATAGAAATGAAGTTGTTTCCGTGTCCATATTAAAACGTAGCATCTATTTCAACCCCAATACATAAAAGTGTGAAAATAGGGTCTATGAAGACTCACCGAGATGGCAAAAGCGAGCGAAAAGTGCAAATTAGCGTAAGTTGATGGGTGATGCACCAGGTGAGTTTAATCGAGCCCTAAATAATAATAGGGACTTAATAACTCTAATATATTATAATATATATCGTTATAGATTTTTATGTCTTAAATCACCCAACATTACAAGTTTATAAATAAAATCCGCTTAAAACGTCAAGTTTATATATATATATATGTAGGTCCCGAGAGGTTCCCAAAGTATATAGTTATAAGCTGTAGAGGGGGGGTGAATACAGCAATTTAAAAACTACACACTCTTTTCTCAATGTTTGTATGTATTATCAACAATTTGTTAATTACAAACAAGCTTGAATGCGGAAGAGTTCAAGCTGAGATGACAGATACAACAGTATGCTTACTAGTCTAAGACAGACTCGAACTAGTATACAATGAATACACTCACTAAGAAGCACTCACTGTGTTTACAAGACTTAAGGAACAGCTTAGGTAAAACAGCTTAGACACACAGATGCTGGTTTACAGAAGACTTGCATGCATGAAGATCACACTTGCACGTTCACTCTTGGTTTAAGCACTTAGCTTTCTTCACATTCTTTCTGACCTTAGAAGCTTCCTTTTATACTCACTTAGAGGATCTCAGAGAAACATCTTCATTGGACAGAATGAAAAGGAAAAGTCTTGTTGAAAAGACAACATAACCTTTTCTGCACTTTTCTGAAAAGCAGACTTGTCTTCATATGTGCAGAACTTTTGTCTTTTTACTTTGTCTACTGTTGCATTGCCTTTAACTAATTTAGGAATGTCAACTTTGCGTCTTTCTTCCCTGTAAAGGCCTATTTTGATATAAGAAAAAGGTCTGTCACCCTTTTTCAAATATCCTTTTGTCTTCATGTTACAGAACAGCGTGGGCAGGCTGAGCAGTTCTGTTTTCCACTTTGTCTTCGACTTTGTAAACTGATCTTGTAGTCAAAAACAATACATGATGACTTGGAAACAAATTCCATAAAGTGTTTAGCCTGTTCACAAAGAACAGGTTCTGTTCACAAAGAACAGAACACTTTAAAAATGCCCAAGCTGCTCAACAGTGTAGAGCAGCGTAGACAGTTTATGTCCAGCCTGTTCAGCAGACAGAGCAGCTTGGACAAACTGTCTTAGTTGCAACACATGCAACATATAGAACAGCTTTAGACTGATATTGCAAATCATTTTCAGGTTTCAATAAGGCATATAACAGGCCTTAAATTCAACCTTCAAATGCATCAATAGGTTTGATTATAAAATCTCCCCCTCAGATGTAGAACAGGTTTGACTGAGGCCTTTTTGTGCCTAACAGTTAACATCCTTAAAAGGTTGTCTAGTTATCTTAGTTAACATGCAAGTTTTACACTTTTCAACATTCATGTCAAAAGCAGGTATTAAACTCATTTTAGACATGTCTTTTAGTCTTTTATAATTAACATTTCCTAGTCTAGCATGCCATAATTCTAACTTCTTTGAGTTACTTGCAATATTAGATATCATCATGCAATTCAAATTAATAAAAGAAGGATAATCAAGATTTAACCTAATCATTCCATTACATACATAGCCAAATCCAATAAAGGTACCATGTCTTGACAAGATATACTTGTCACTTTTAAGTACTTCTCTGTAACCAGACTTACTTAGAACTATTTCAGATATGAGATTCTTTCGAATCCCAGGTACATACAATACATTGTCTAGAATAATACATTTTCCAGAAGTAAACATAATAGATATGCGTCCTATTCCTTTGATTGGTTCAGTAGCAACATTTCCCATCTTCACAACAGATCCATCTTCAATTGGTTGACAATCTTTAAACCAACGAAGATCTTTACAAACATGACTTGTTGCTCCCGAATCAACCCACCAAGCAACAACATCATCCTGCACATAAAATGCCTCAGAAATTATTGAAACATAATTCTGAACAGATTTGCAATATGATAATAAATCACAATTCTGACCTTGTTGCTTTCCTGGATCCTTAGATCCACTTGGACCAGCCTTAGTCCCACTTGGACCAGCACCTTTGTTTACTTTCTTAACTCGACAATCCTTCTTGAAATGACCAGTTTTACCACACCTCCAACATGCAAGTTTAGGCTTTTTGTTGGAAAACTTGTCATCATCATCACTGCATTTTCTTTTACCTTTACCCTTGTTGGAATTCTTGGATCCTTCACCTTCCACCATATTAACAGAAGAACTTCTGATATTATTCTTACCCTTAGGATTATTATCAAGTTCTTGAGTCCTTAAAGACTCTTCAATCCTAAGATGACTTCCAAGTTGATCCAAAGTCAGTTCTTCCTTTTTATGCTTAAGAGTATGTTTAAACTCTTTCCATGATGGTGGAAGTTTGTCAATAATCACAGCAACAGAAATGGCTTCATCCATTTTCAGATTATGCTGACCAAACTGTCCTAGGATCCTTAACAATTCGTGATATTGTTCCATGACAGGCCTAGTATCAAGCTTCTTATAGTTCATGAAATTTCCGACCATGAACTTCTTACTAGATGCATCTTCTGCCATGTATTTGGATTCCAACAAATCCCATAGTTCCTTTGCAGATTCGACATTTTGATAAACATCAAAGACAGAGTCAGACATACCATTCAGAATGTGTCCACGGCATATGTAGTCATCGTTTTCCCACTTTGATCTCTTCATCATGTTTTCCATGGTTTTATCTTCAGCGAATTCAGGCATGGGGGTACTCAGAACGTACACCACTTTCAGGATAGTCAACAAAAAATGCATCTTTTTCTGCCAACGTCTAAAATCTTGCCCTTCAAACTTCGCCAATTTGTCAAACTTGCTCGTCATATCCTTCACAGATTCTGCGTGTGCCATTTTTGCAGAATACTTCAATCTTTGTAGAAAATATGGGTAGCAAAAATGCTCGAATAATCTGAGAGTCGTGATACACTTTCAGATTGAAGTATTTTGACGGTACGATCGAAATCCCAATCAGATAAAACTCAGAGAAAAACGAACAATGAATATGGAATATGTTGCTGATATTCGTGTACCCATCAAATGACCAAAACGGCGGGTAATTATTTGGCGGGTAACCGCCAAAGTGGCCAACCGCCATTTTAACCGCCAAAAAATAACTATAATTCGAATTCAACCGAATTTAGGGTCCAATTCAGATCATCCGAATTCGGCTCCAATTTCGGATTCATCCGAATTTCGCATCAAATTTCTTAAAGCAACATTAGTCGAAATAATGCTGATTTCTTGAATTTTAGGCTGGAAATACTTTCCATGTGTTAATCATATTTCAAAATACATTAACTGAGAAGGAACAAAGAGTGAAAGAGGAGAGGCTAAGTTGTATAAAAAATGAGGGAGGGAACCGGAGAAAGGACTTACGTGGACGGGGTCTTTGGGCGATCATAAAGGTCCATGGCCTAGGTCAGTGATCTCCATTGCACATTAAGGGGAGGTGCTGGTCTAAGGTCGGCCCAAGTTGGTCGAGCCTACATCATAATTGTGTTAGTGGGGGCTTGCGTTCGCGCAACCCTGCCAAACTCAAGTTTTAACCTTGGAGAATTTTACATTATTTGATTGGTGCTCCTTTTTCTTGTTGCTTAGCTTTGATATTGTTTTGTATAATCTTGTTGGGCAGTCAAAACTTATCTAGCATGTTCAAGATTTTTTATAAATTTACATACAGTCAAACATTGCTAATACTCGCTTAGTCTTAAGGATCATGTTGGCGGAAGGTCTTGATCATGTTCTAGATGGTTGATTGACCTTAAATACTATAAAATAAAGGCTTACAATATGAATGGATTCTCATTTATCTAACCAAAACACAAGATCTTGATTATGGCACCAAGGCAATACAATCAATGAAAGGCAAAGGATCCATTAGATGCATCCCACATCAATCCTATAAAAATCAAGACGGAACATGGTAAATTTCTCTGCGTGTTGGCTAAGATGAAATGTAATATCCATTCTTAGTAGTTTAATATCTTATATGTGGATTATGGACACTTAATATTAATATTTCTTTTCTTTTGAGATGATCCATCTCAGTAGCTTGCCATTAGTCTACTTGATATGAAGATTAATTTTGTACGGTGGTTTTTAAGTGTTGCCTTGGTGTTCGCCTCTAATTCAAATGCAGCTTTTGTTTGCATTCTGTGTGATGTTTATGTTTCATTTGGATCGCTAAATGAAATTGGTAGGAATTAGGAAAAAAAAATTAATGTGTTCGGAACAAGATAAATTAACAACAACAGTGTCTGCCGACCAAGACACACGCATAGCAGAAACAACAGCAGAGCATTATGCACAGAATGCATCTGATAGAATAAGACAAGAGCAAGCTGCTACAGATGTGCAAGTTGCGTTGACGGGTTATATGGTAATATCCTAACGCTTTTAGTTGTAATCTTGATACTTGTGTTCACAAAATCATGATGAGTTTCTAACTCTAGATACACATGCATAATATATTTGGTTTTTTGATTTTAGTGGCACTTCTAAAGTTTCAAGCTGACAATAAATTATAGTTTGCTTATATATAAAGATTTTCTTGGTAATCTATTGAAATTTATTATTACATGTCAAAGATAATCAAAATTATGTTTATGAATTTACTTCATAAAAATTTTAAATTATAAATAACAACAAAGTAGATGAAAAACTGATGACACGGTGCTAACATATCAGGCCACTATAGCTATCCTTTAGCATGTATCTTTAGTTTATTAGCTTGCAACTCTTGTCATATTTAGTTGCTTCCTGTTCTACTCATTTAAACTTATCCACACAAACTGTTAAATTTCACATCTTATGCCACTTAGCTTTGACATGTGCATTGAAATGACAAATCAAATGTAATGCATCATATTTGAGAAGTCAGCAAATATATGACAAGCTATAGTGTCTGCAATTCTAGTATTAGCAATATCCAGAAATGGAAGGTTTGTGACACACACAAAGATTGCCAAGACAGGGGCCTTCCAAAGTAAAAGAATTAGTTGAAAAAACTAAGCACAGATTCAGTATTAAGTGAGAACAATATAGTTGTTTTTATCATCAGTTGGTTAAATAGTCAGATGTTGTACATGCAAACACAGAATACACAAAAAAAAAACGTAAAGGAAACCAAATTCTAAAAAGATCTATATTCACAACACAAATTCAAAAAAACCTAGATAGATTAGTTTTCAAAAATAAAGTAAAGACTAACCCGAGATGATATAAGCAAAAATAGAATGGTTGTCCGACATCAAATTGAACCTTTTAATGAGATTGCAAACTCAGAAACGAAAACCATCCTAAGTGACACCATGTCTTTTGTAGAGTGTTTCTTTTAAAGACAAATCTGAGAAGTTCATCCCATTACACTTAAATAATATGTAATAAGATTAGTTTGGTCTAACAAGTTCATCCCATTACACTTAAATAATATTGGTGATAAATCACCAACACACGTACCGTGAATGAAGAGGGAAGAAGTCGAGGAGTTGGCGTAGGTTTTAAAGGGTTTAGTTGGCTGAGATTTAATACCTGGCAATCCATATAATTTTAAAACAAGCCCATGTGCATGCAATATTCATGATGCGTGCCTCACTCTGAGGCGTGCGCCTCATTACAATCGCATCGCATCAACATCCATGATGCGTTTTTTCTACCGTGTCGTGCGCCTCACGCCTCGGGCGCGACTCAGGTGCTTTTTTAAACCAAGACGGACTGTATAAAAATACGCTTCGATATTTCAATATACCGCATCCGACATATCACAACGAAGGTTGGTCACTGAATCGCCTCTTTCAATTTCTTGGGCCATTCCATATGCAATATATGCTTTCGGACCCAAATCAGGACTTGGAACAGTTGGTGGTAAATTCACAGCAAGATTCAGCAAAACCACTTTTGGATCAGAGTATTCTCTGAAAGGCAATGCTGCTTTATTGAACTCGTCATAATGTCGTGGCAGATTGTCAAAATTTTCAAATGGAGGAAAGTCTTTTAATATGAGCATATGTGGCATTGATTTATAAAAATCTCTTCGGTATTAATTTTGACCTGCATATCATGGTTAATTATTATGCAAATGACAAGAAACAATCATCAAACTATGAACTTGAACATTAAAGAAACAGAATTACCACATGCCCATTCAAGCAATCAATAACTTGAAGTACTGCCATCTATGAATGGACTTCTGGATTCACATGTTCACACAATGCATGTGACATCACCATCGGCGGAGCCAGCTTATTCCATGAGTTTTATTAAAAACCGCCTTGATAACTACTGGTTCTCCTTTACTCAAATGGTTACGAAAGCGGATGAGGTCATCTTCCGCATCTTTGTATAAACGTCAATATATGTAATTATCATTTGATCCTTGCCTGTTAGATTGAGCAGGATTGAGCAGCGGTCACTGGTCCAAATAAAATTATGGAAATATAATAGGATATTGAAAAGGATGAAGTTAGCACACAAAGCTACTAATAAGAAATTACCAAAGAATGCGTTCACGCTCTATTTTCACTGAACACTTATGGAAATATTGTTAGAAATTATAAATGTTATTGAAACATTAGTTAGTTTATTATGTGACAATTAATATTGTAAATATTATTTAGCCTAAGTCTAGTTACCGGCTTTATACATAAACCGGTTCATGGTGGTTACTCAGCAACTGTCATTAGGACAGTTGCATCTTATGCGAATAGATGTGTCTCTTGGACACAAACAGAAGCCTATATATATATATATATATATATATATATATATATATATATATATATATATATATATATATATATATATATATATATATATATATATATATATATATATATATATATATATATATATGTATATATATATATGTATATATATATATATATGTAGATATTCGTATGTATTGTGTGTGTGATTATAAAAATAATATGTGATTAGTTTGTGTATCTCTGCTGTGTTTTTTCTTCTTTCTGTTCCTGCGACCAAACTTTTCTGCATACTAGAACACAATGAACAGCAGTGTTCAAGATGTTCTTAATGGTTCATATGCTTCAGAATGTAATGATCCATATGCTATGAGAGTTCTATCTACCCTGGGACGACAAAGAACAAACAATTGGTATCTCAAACAGAAGAATCATGGATCAAGCAGAAAATGCAACGATTGAAATTGAAATAACAAGATCAAATTCAGACTCCACCGCTCACAATTTCACAAAGAAAACAAAGAGGACCACGTTGCTATGTTTGTAAGAAGAGGGGACATTATGCTTGGGACTGCCCACATAAAACGAAAGGAAAGCAGAGTCTGTTCAATGCAAGATCAGATGTAAACTCCATTCCAAAATCTGATCAGAAACCGAATATACACAAAGAGAAAGTGTGTTTCGCTGGGGAGTTCATGCTAAATGGAACAGAACATAATCACTGGGATCATATCTGGTATGTAAACTCTAAAATTTCCACTCACATGTCTCCAAACAGAAATGTCTTCAAAAGTCTGAAAAATTGCTTTATTGTAAATGATAAAGATCACGAAGACAATTTTGTTTTTGCACTTGGAATTGGATATGTTGACATCACAACACATTTAGCAACCTATACTATACCTTATGTCAAATACACTCCTGAGATTAACATTAATCTCTTGAGTTTAAAACAACTTATTTTACAAGGGTTCAAGGTTGACATGAAAGATTCAAAGTGCACCATAACACACATGTTTGATCTATCCAATTCAAGTGATGAGTTTGATGAGACAGTGGGTTTGAAACTTCAAGATAATTTCCTTGCAAATTATTTTGAAGAAATTGACAAGTCCTGGTTTTTTGAAAAATCTAAGAAAAATTTTCTATCAAATGAGGAACAAAACGATTGGGAGATTAAATCTCTCAAAGTTGATAACATACCCGAGTTCTTTAAGTTCCTGGATTTAATAAACAAGGATGAACTTGTCATGAAATATATAGAGGCATTTAAGAGAGCATTTGATAGAATCATTGGATGGTATCACAAAACTTACAACAACACTGCATCCCAAGTTCCTGTTAGACTTTTTGGAATTCAGATTTGTTTACTAGACTTATACAAGATTGTATTAAGTCATGGTGGCTTTGAGAAAGTCACATGTGAAGAAAAGTGGAGTAGATTAGCAAATGCACTTGGTTTTCCCTCCTACTACGCTCCTGGATTGATGAAAATCTATGAAGATCACCTGTTCCTACCACAATGCTATTATGAGTTCACTAAAACAGCCAAGTTTTGGCCTGAAAGTGTTGCACAGACGAAGCAACAATTTGATGCAGCAAGAAGTTATGCTGATCAGTGTGGAACCAGCAGTAAGATGGAAGAGTCTGATCAACGAGCAATCAAAGAAACTGATGCAGATGACAGCATGAAAGAAGATGATTACGTTGTTGTTTGAAGACACCATTGTTGGATTAGTTTCATAACATTTAGGAGGTGAATGTTAGAAATTATAAATGTTATTGAAACATTAGTTAGTTTATTATGTGACAATTAATATTGTAAATATTATTTAGCCTAAGTCTAGTTACCGGTGTTATACATAAACCGGTTCATGGTGGTTACTCAGCAACTGTCATTAGGACAGTTGCATAGATGTGTCTCTTGGACACAAACAGAAGCCTATATATATGTAGATATTCGTATGTATTGTGTGTG
The DNA here is from genome assembly GCA_020465985.1 of Centrapalus pauciflorus. Lineage (NCBI taxonomy): Eukaryota > Viridiplantae > Streptophyta > Magnoliopsida > Asterales > Asteraceae > Centrapalus > Centrapalus pauciflorus. The sequence continues at coordinate 102,001 of JAANYP010001218.1, read as the reverse complement.
TGATTATAAAAATAATATGTGATTAGTTTGTGTATCTCTGCTGTGTTTTTTCTTCTTTCTGTTCCTGCGACCAAACTTTTATGCATACTAGAACACAATGAACAGCAGTGTTCAAGATGTTCTTAATGGTTCATATGCTTCAGAATGTAATGATCCATATGCTATGAGAATTCTATCTACCCTGGGACGACAAAGAACAAACAAATATAATAGGATATTGAAAAGGATGGAGTTAGCACACAAAGCTACTAATAAGAAAATTACCAGTATCCTCAAGGGCGCTATATATTTTCACTGAAGACTTTGGTATCTCTAGACAGGAAGAAGAACCTTAACTCGAAATGAATTTTTTTTAAAATGATAGTAGTAAGTTGATTACCTCCATGAGCACTCACTTTCATGACTATCTCCTCCTCTTGTTCTTCACAAATTTGTTTTACAAACGGAAGTAGTAAGTTGATCAGACAGCGAAGATGCTGCAACCAATGGCGGATTTAGAAAAACTATTCACTAGTTGCACCATGTTTGAGACGTTTATGGAGAGTTTTTTAACTCAATTTGTTATTTAATATTTTTACGGTTTTTTATTAAGTTAAGTCAAGTTTTTTGATTTGAGAATTCTTTTCAACCAATTCAAGACTATAATAAAAAAATTAAGTCTAATAATATAACATATAATTTATTTAACAAAACTAATAATTTATATAATAGAGAACGTTAAATAATTTAATGATTTGACAATTGATTATTCGCTAACACTTACACCTTAAAATCCATAAGATTAAATTATAAATTAACTTGAAACTAAAATTCATAAAGTCATACATGCTAAATTGATCTTTTATTAATCAATACAATATTTGATGGTTTAACATTTTATAGAAACAACATGTTAATACGTGAATTTTGAATGCTTTCATTGTATTATTATAGTAATATTATAAAACAGGAATGGTGTCTTTTTGTCACATCACCCAGCAAAACCACCTTCAAACTAAAATATTATAAATATTTCACACTAATTGCAATTCAATGACCGGTGGCACGCAGAACTTGAGGGATGACATATGTACCTTGAGTGAACGCAGTAGACAGTGGGTGTCCTAGAATAAAATTCACAATTTCTTCATATCCCATGCCTCTCTTACGAATATTCAGGCATGCCAATAAATTGTTTCTTTTGTAATGTGGGACTTTGTTGTCAATAATTTCTTCTCCTGCCACCATGTCTTATGTGATATCCAGTATATGGCCGTCTTAATCCATGATTGATCAGCAATACAACACTTAATTTTTGTGAACTTACACTGATCGCGGATCTTGAACAAAGAACTTGAAATTGGTGAATCTGTAGGGGTGAGAAATAGAGTTCAAGATTAAATTGGTGAATCTGCAGGAGTGAGAAATAGGGTCCTTAACCAATTGTTGTTATCCAATTACATTTAATAAAGATAAGAAACCTCTCAATCAGGCTAAGGCACAGACTGACTTTGATAGTCTGATGTCAGCTCGAAACTAATCTGGATCAAGATCTGACCTGACCAAATAAAATTAACCCCGTAGTCTTAGAGAAAAGAAAAACAAGGGAGGGTTAAGTACAAATCGAATTAATCTCCCCATTTTCGCTAGAGAGAGAGAGAGAGAGAGAGAGAGGAGAGAAATACCTGGTCATCGGTGAGTGGTCGCGTTGGAGGTTTTTCTTTGGCATTAAATATCAGCTTTAAAAAAAAATCAGTTATCTTCTCATATGAATTAAAAACAAAAGAACTTTTTTTGGGGTCTATTTAAACGACCACGACCATAATGGGAAGGAATCTAGTCAAAGTAGGTTTTGGTAGTTTCAAAGTAGAATGATCGAAGAGTCTTTATTCGGGATCCTAGACTTAAAAATCATTCAATATTTCAGCACAAGTACGTACTCGATGAAATGTGTCAAACATATTAGGGGGCGTTTGGTTCGCAAATTTTTTTTCTCTGGGAGCAAATCCCAGCGAATCCCAGTAATCGCCATTCAAAGCGGTTGGTGATTAACACGTCTGTTTCCGATGTAATGATTCTTCAAAGCTCACTTAATAAAATAGATATATTTGGAATCTATAAATGAGTAAATTTCTCCTTAATTTGAGGCTGTAATGTGACTAATATTTTTGAGTCTATAACCATATTAATCATAAGTTTTTGGTATTAGATAATTACTAAATCATATAAATAGCAAATTAATGCATTAAAGCATATACTAAATCAACAATTATCAAATCCTCAAAATAAAACATGAATGCATATATTAATCTCAACATTAATAAAATTTAGTAACAATTAGCAAGTCTGGTACCTTTATCGGTAGAGTGATAAATCGAGAGTAGCGAGAGAAAGCAAAGTCACGTCAACACCACGAGCCTATTATCCATTCTCATTCCATCACGGCGGGGTAGCAAATCAAAATATAAAAACTCACAATGTGTTTACGGATAAACTGATGTCCAATCGACAAATAGAACTTACTAATCCGAAGGCAAAGGTTGAGAAACTCAACGACACTAATTTTGAACAACTTGGGGTCGGGCCTTCTCTTCGCACTATTACGGATATGAAAATAATGGGAAAAATTGGATTTAGGTGCACAGCGCCGCCCTTGGCCGGAGATGTAGTCGCGACGAAAGAGTGGGAGAGTTGGTCTGAGAGTGAAACACCCCTCCAACTAAAATAGATGTTTCACGAACAATTAACAATAATTATCAGAATCTACTTGCGGAAATGTGGTCAGATTTAAATTTTCAATATTCGAAATGCCATCAACATGAAACTTCCCCCTTTGTATCCTAATAATGACCAAAGTGTGGGGCATCATGGATCAAAGTAGAAGAGGTTTACAATTTTTAAACTAACAAAATACTTAACCATAGATAAAACTAAATTCATTCATGCGTATATACCCAATCGGGAGTCTACTAAGTCCCCACCCAAAGCTTTATCAAATACATGCGAACACAATGGAGCCGCTAGTCAAGGTCCAACCATTACCAAGATGGTCATGTGTGATGCTTTCCTTTACCTGAAAGGGGTTTAACAACTAAAAGGGGTCAACAAAGTTGAGTGAGTTGCTAGATTAGAAGGAATACATAATGCATGCGATGATAAGCGACGGGTATGTCCAATAACCAAGATGATCAACTGCTCAATTTAGGCTTAGAGCTGGCCCAACGTTCTTGCTCAATTGAGGCTTAAAGCTAGCCCAACGTATTGCCCAATTTAGACTTAGAGCTAGTCCAACGTCTTGCTCAATTTAGGCTTAGAGCTAGCCCAACATATTGCTCAATTGAGGCTTAGAGTTAGCCCAATGTATTGCTCAATTGAGGCTTAGAGCTAGCCCAACATTATCCATGGATATCCAGGTGAGGTCATTTGAAAGCATATCAAGCATGGTGAGGTCCAACGTGCCTCACACAAGCCCAAATAAATCATTCATAGAAGGAATGAGAGTAGTTAAGCAACAATTATCAACATGTCAACAGTTAGCTTCACAAGGAAATCAACAAGGTATAACTCCACAAAGCACATCAATTATAGTGAGGTCCATCGTGCCTCACATAAGCCCAAACAAGCCTTTCTTAGAAGAAAAGAAATCAAGCATGCAACAATTTATCAATATGTCACCCATAGCTCCTCAAGTATTCAACAAGGTATGACTTCACAAAGTATATCCAGTATAGTGAGGTCCAATGTGCCTCCCATAAGTCCAAATAATCATACATGTGAGAGTTGAGGATATGTATACATCTACTATCAAATACATGCCTCACATAAGTCCATATAATCATACATGTGAGAGTTGAGGATATGTATACATCTACTATCAAATACATGCCTCCATAAGTCCAGATAATCATACATGTGAGAGGTGAGGATATGTACGCATCTACCATCAATACATCAACAGTTAGCTCAACTCCAGGCGAAATCAAGTGAAATATATCAAGTATGGTGAGGTCCAAGGTGCCTCACATATGCCCAAATACATCATACGTAAAAGAAACGAAATCAAGTATGCAACAATTTTCAATATATCAACAAATAACTCCACAAAGTATTCAACGAGGTATGGCTTCACAAAGCCCAAAGAATCATAAACGTGAGAATTGAGGGTACTTATGCAACCACTATCAAATATCGACAATAAACTCAACATATCAAGTAGAAGGAGGTCCAAGGTGCCTCACATGTGCTCAAGAAATCAACATATCAAAATTGAGGGCAAATATGCTACTACTATCAAGATATCAACAATTCGCTCAACAATATGTTCAACAAGGCAAATAGCAATATATATAGGAACATGATGTAACACTAATACTAGAACTCACAGTGATCGGTTTATAGGATTCCCAAGCCTTCCAACGAAGTCACATTAGCCCCAAAATGGCTAAAGCTTGCAATCAAGCTCCTTTCGACTCGATTCACCTAAAAGCATTCATAACGCGCACCCGTAAGCTCCCGAACACAATATAAGCCCCTAAGAGTGGCCTAAGAGTATTGGGACATCAAACCGAAAGAACTAAGTCCATATGGGGCCCTACAAGTTCCGGAATGGATCAAAGGCCCTCAAACCCTTTAAACACTTAATTTAGAAGTGCAACGAACGCATAAGACCCGAGCATCGACCCCCGACCGACCAAAATCAATTTTGGGGGCAGGAGGTTGGTCATGGCGTGACCATATGGTGGTCATGGCGTGACCACTGTGCCAGACAGGTCCCAAATTCATTTTTTTGACATAAATGCACACCAAACTCCTCAAAACTTCCATCATTGCTTCTAGCTATTGAAATAGACTTTACCAACCATATAATTAACATATTAAGGTCATTTAAACCCCTCTAAGCATAATAGAATCATTTCATAACAATTCATGATTCCATGGAGCTCATACGGACTCCGAACGAGTCCGAAAACGACCGAAAGCTCCAACCGACAACACCAAGCTCCAATTGAGCTCATAATCAATTCTAACCAATCCCATAGAATTATTAAACATACTTGGGCTATGTTTAGACATTCAACATACATCTAAACATTGAAACCCAATTCCAAAATTATTTGGAACTCATCGAGGTATTTCACCGAACACTTGGCGTGCGGTTTAGCCTAAAAACACCATTTTGAGTTCGTGCACATATTTTGTGTTTCCCAACTCATGTAAACACTTTAATAACACAATTGAACACTTTCCAAACACATTATACCATAACATAGCATTTTATTGCTTCATGGAGTTCATACGAACTCCAAACGGGTTCCAAACGACCAAAACCCGAACTAAGCCTTCAAAACTCCAATTGAGTTCATACTAGCTTCTATTTACTTCCATTGCTATAACTAACATGTTTGGACCATAATGTATCATACGAAATATGTAAAAACACCATAACCCATTTCATCCACCATTGGAGCTCAAATGGAGCTCCAACTCGAGTTTTACTCAAATCACCAATCCAACCCATTCAATCACGAATTTATGACTCAAATAAGTTTATAAACCATAAACATTAACCAATACATGATTTTTGAGTAATCGACTAACTCAACCCAACAAAACCCACTTAGGGTTCCATTCTCCATCAATGGAGAATTGGAGAAGATGAAGAAGATGGAGAAGAGAAGATGATCATATCTTCCACGAAATCACAACACCTCAAGATTTAGCTTCTAAACATCCACCTTTGATCATCAAATCTCCAAACCCTAGCCCATTTTCTCTCTTTTCTTCAAATGGGGTAAAAAAAAGATGAATGTGTGTGTGTTTGTGTGTTTGGTCGATCAACAAGAGAAAAGGGGGGAGGGATTTGGCCTTTGGCCATCCCAACCCTCTAACTTTCATCTAATTACACACAAGCCCCTCACACCTTGTTAACCATCCTTCATTTTCTAAAATACAAACCATAATGCTACTATTTGCATTTATTTAATAGTTCAGTATCCAAATAAATGAATTTGACATAATTATACTAAATGTATTCAAACACTATATTAAACCATTCTTAGGTCAAAACTAATCATTATTTAGATGACAAAGTACATTACCTATTTTTGTCATTTTAGTACAAACCAACGTTTTATTTTTCTTTAATCATTCAAGTCTCAATAATAGTGATCATTACTAACATTTGGTAATTAACTCATAATATTGTACTTAAGTTCACACTTATAATTGATTCACAAAGTTAATTACCTTTTTAATTTATTGGGGTGTTACAGAGAGGGAGAGGGAGAGTTGGTTTGATGTTTGAGGTTGAGGGAGAGGGAGAGGGGGAGTGTTGTTCTTAACCTTCATATATATATATATATATATATATATATATATATATATATATATATATATATATATATATATATATATATATATATATATATATATAGGGGTGGGTTCCATGGAGAACCTATATGCATCGAAGAACCTTGGAGAACCACAATGCATCGTTAGAAAAGCCTAATGCATCACGTAGAAATCGATGTATCACGCGAGAATTTGATGCATCACGTGGAAATAATGATGCATCACGGGGGGATTGTGATGCATTTGTGATGGTGCATGGAGGTTCTTCAAGGTTCTTCGATGAATGGAGGTTCTCCATTGAACCCACCTCTATATATATAATATGGTTGAGATCCATAGGGTACCATTTTAGACTGGGGAACCGGAATACCACATTAAATGAACATGTTTATTACGATAAAATGTCAAATTTCATGCAAATTTATAATATACATATGTTTAAAATTGTATTAAGATTAACTAGTATTTTCATATTCATCACGTTAAGTTTGTTTAAACCTTTAATGTCACGTAAAGGTGTAATATGCACATGTTCATGCCTATTGCACCTTTGAACATGTGCATATTGCTATTTTGCATGAAATATAACATTTTATCATAATGAATATGTATATGATGTAAACTAGTCAATAATAATATACATTTGAACATGTGTGTATTGCAATTTTGCATGAAATTTAACATTTTATCGTATTGAACATGTTCATTTAATATGGTACTCCGGTACCCGGTACCCCATTGATCTTGAATATATATATATATATATATATATATATATATATATGTGTGTGTGTGTGTGTGTGTGTGTGTGTGTGTGTGTGTGTGTGTGTGTGTGTGTGTGTGGAAGGGCTCTTTTGAGAACCTTAAATATCATGAGAACCTAAGAACCATTAAGAGCTTTTAGATCAAGAAAATCTATGGTTGAAAATTGGCCAATGACATTTTTACAATTATTTAAGCTTTTGATAGTGGGAAATCTTGAAAAGATATGCAAATGTTATTTTTGGAAGAAAAAAATCTACTTTTTTCTCTTTCTCTCACTTCATTCTTTTTTTTTTTTTTTATCTTTTTTTTCTTTCCTTTATGAGAATTGATTTTGTTAATTAAAAATCTAAATCTATCTATCTATATCTATTAATAAAAGAAAATAATTTTGGACAAGTGTCACTCTCTAATGATATCATTTTTTCGTTTTCCCACTCTTTTTCCTAATTTAACAAATGACTACAATTAATTTAATTCAATGAAAAGTAAATAAAATTTGTTTTTGATTTGTTTCCTAATTTTGCAATTCAATTAATCATATTAATGATAATTTAATTAATAATTTTCTTGATGCAATATCTTACAACTAAACCTATATTTATATCTATGTATATTAATAAAAAAAAATTCATCATCACATGTAGTCATAATATTACAAAATAATTTTTTCAAAGGCTAATTCTGTTTATTCTCATCATTTTCAATTACATATTTTATATATTAAATAATTCTTGTCAGGTCAAATTAATATCATTTCATTATTAATATATTTATGGTATCTTTATAATAATAGTTTAGTAGTTATATATGTTTTAAGATAAAAATCATTCATAAAATATACCCATGCAATACATGGGTTAATAGACTAGTGTTTTATATAAAAAAAATGTCTTTTTTTAGTATCAAAAATTATTTAACTGCTAAAAATTTAACACATTCTATATAGAAATATTATGTAATATATATAGAATGTTATATGATTCTATATTTTTTTTTTGTAGATTAACATCATTATTCATAATCTATGTAAAATGTTGTGTTTCCTATACATTTCGTACATATTCTATATAAAAATAAATTAACTAGTACAACAATAACAATATTCTACAAAGAATAATATGTACGCTATATAGATACAACAATAACAAATAAACTATAATGGAGGTTTAGGGTTCAAACCTTGCACATGTCCCTTAACTATGGGTTACGCGATTTACCTCCTCCACGTTGGCCGTGAGACCGATCGGTGGAGGCCCCCAGATGGTGGGTTACCCTTTAACAAATAAACTGTTGAACGTAATCTATATAGATTATCATGTATTCTATGTAGAGTATTGTGTATTCTATGCAGAAATATACAAACAACACAGGTTTTAACAAACTAACCGGTGAACGTATTCTATGTAAATTGTCATGTATTCTATGTAAAAGGTCATGTATTCTATATAAAAATACACCAAAAACACAGTCTTAACAAATAAACTGGTGAATATATTTTATGTAGATTATCATGTATTCTATGTATAGTATCATGTTTTCTATACATATACAAGAATAATAATATTTTACATAGATACAAACTAGGTACAATCAATTCTGTATATATTACTATTTATTTTATATATAGTATCATATACTCTGTATATAAATACAAGCAAAATCTACATAGAATACATAAAGACACAGAACCAGGAAAGACACAAAACCAGGAAAGACACAACTATGTATGTATGTATGTATGTATGTATGTATGTATGTATGTATGTATGTATGTATATGTATGTATGTATGTATGTATGTATGTATGTATGTATGTATGTATGTATGTATGTATATGGTTCGAGAGAGTATCACCGATAAAGTGCACCAAAAGGTACCACATTTAAAAAAAACATTTTTTTTTCATAAACATGTTTTAATTAACACTATAAAGATGATATGTAAATTTTACATACAGTCACATCTTGTAACTCCTTAAAAACGATGTGAACATACATTTATATAATGCATGATTTCAGGCACTCAGAATGAGTGAATGTGCATGAAATTTATATATCATCTTTGTAATGTTAATTAATACATGTCTATGAAAAAAATTTCAAAAAAATATTTTTACAAGTGGTACATTCTGGTGAGCTGCATAATAGATGGTACTCACTTGAACCTAAATCCATATATATATATATATATATATATATATATATATATATATATATATATATATATATATATATATATATATATATATATAGTTCGAGAGAGTACCACCCATTATGCAGTGCACCAGAAGGTACCATCTTTAAAAAACTTTTTTTATAATTTTTTCATAAACATGTTTTAATTAACATTAGGAAGATCATATGTAAATTTCACATACATTCACATCTCGTAGCATCTAAAAAATGATGTGAACACACACTTACATAATTTTGAAGACATGTGAACGTGCATTTATGTGATGCGTGTTTTCATGCATTTAGAGTGTTCAGATTTGCGTGAAAATTTACATTTGATTTGTGTAATGTTAATTAAAACATGTTCATGAAAAAAAATTTCAAAAAAATTATTTTTATGGGTGGTACCTTCTGGTGCGCTGCATAATGGGTGGTACACACTTGAACCTATATATATATATATATATATATATATATATATATATATATATATATATATATATATATTATATATATAATATATAATATATATATATATATATATATATATATATATATATATATATATATATATATATATATATATATATATATATATATATATATATATATATTCAATATCAATGAGATACCATGTTAGACTGGGGTACCAAGGAAGCATTTATAGTCATCCATAGATCATTAAAATCATCAAATAAAATATAAATTTTGCTTAAAATTCTTTCCTACATTAATTAGTGTTGGAGGTAATATTGGTATTGAAAATTTTAATTTAGAATCGAAGATTCTGTGTATCCCATGAAAATCTATATTTCAGTTAGTATAATTTCTTACACCCATACTGAACATGTGCAATGATGACACACCATAAATCTTGGTTTATCACCGAAATGGAACCCATCGACTACACACACCATAAATCATGATTGAACATGTTCAATACCGTCAGTATTGGTTTATCACCAAAAAAGTTAATAGCGACTAAAAACACAATAAACCCCGATTGCACATGTTCAACAACGTGTATATGAAATTGAACCTTCACGAATGATTTGATGAAAATAATAAATACCGTTATGTGACACCTCCGGTTGAACATGTTGTCTAATATGATTGAACATGTTCACTAAAACCCATTTTGAAAGTTTTTAAAGATACTGTTATGGAAGTAAATCCCTATAATTAAGGGATTTATTAATTTATTAGTTGTCATCTATTTAATTAAGATAGACCAAATTGACTATATTACCCTTTTTTACTTATAACCGAAAATGACATCTGTAGCGTCCCGTGCCTCCTCGGTAGTCGCCTGAAACACCCGTCCCCGGGACCTAGGAACAGTATCACGGCGGCTGGACGACGATGGCTCTGCCCTGGCCCCACTAAATTTGGCCCCCTGAATCACTGGTCCCGCCTCTAGAAAATTCCTGATCATGTTCCCTGGCTTCCCACAACGGATGCATAATGGCTCGGTAGCTGTACACGTGGCGGCAGCATGCCCTCGCTGGCCGCATCGATAACACCTGGGTAAGTTTGAGGAACACGGCCCAAAATGGCGCCTATGACATCTCGAGCACTCCCGATCCACAAACGAACTGTCAACACGACCACCAGAAGCTCGGGACCCATGTCGCACGCTGCTCTGGCTCGGTGCACTATACCGGGAGATCTGCATCTGACTCTGGCCTACCGATCTCTACCTCTATCTCGGTCTCGATCAAGCCTCTGTCCTGAACCCTGCCCCGTACCCTGGCTCAAAAATCGCCATTGATTTGGCCACTGATCACTAGGGGCGTCCCCGGAGGACCTCCAAACACTCAAAGGCTGCTCAGAAGTCCCTGTACGTTGTCGATGTGAAGGTAGCTACTCCCTCTGCTTCTCAATCTCCCGCTCCCTCATGCGGGACATCTCTAATGATGAACAAATTCGAGAAACCAAGAACAAACTCGAAATAGAGCCAAATTCGAGTGTATGTTCGAATTTAGACAATAAATTCGAATGGAATTTCGAGTTTAAGCAATAAATTCGAAATGGACTTTAAATTCGAAAATTGGTTCGAGTTTGATATTAAATTCGAGGCATGGAAATCCAATTTTGACCATGAATTCGAATCTAGTTCAATTTTGACTAGCATTTGTGAATTCATTCATGGTACTCAAATTTAGTTATAAATATTCTAGAAAATTAGTTCAGATTTTTACTTTTTCAAAATGAAAATAAATATATTTCGAATTTAGCAATTGGCTTCGAATTTGAAGATTAAAAATCAAATGATGCTTTCAAATATTTTATAATGCTTTGAAATTAGTATGTAAACCCTTTTATTTGACTTTAAACCTTCAAAATTTGTCACTAAATTAGAATGATGTTCATTAAAATCGAATGAGCTTCGAATTTGATCCTATATTCGATTTTAATGGCTTCAAGTTTAGTATATGATTCAAATTTAATATCTAAAGTCGAAACCTACTTCCTAAATTGTATATTGTGAATAAATCACATGAACAACATATAAAATGATAAAATAATTAGCTTGATGATTAATTATATACATATATATATATATATATATATATATATATACATATACATATATATATATATACATATATATATATATATATATATATATATATATATATATATATATATATATATATATATATATATATATATATATATATATATATATATATATATATATGTATATACATATATATATATATATATATACACATAGATCTTTAGAAAATATAATGAACAAAGAAAGCAAATAAATGAAAGAAATATTCTATTGAGAATGATGATTGTATAAACAAGATATGAGATTGTGAGATCAAAGACCAACGAATGAATCTTGAGCATTAATAAATGATGAACACTAAATATATAATATTCAGATGATATAAAGACTAATAAATATCAGAAATGATATTAATAACAGATTGAGCAACAAGATGGCGAGCATCTGAAAGTCTGACATAAGTCAGATTGTGGTTCTAATCCACTACAGATTGTGAGTAACAGAGCCAAAGCCAGAAACTAAAAGAGCACAAATAACCAGTAACTGTGAGTTGTAGATTTCACTTTAACTGTATATTATGTGAATTGAGACTTTGGTTGCATGATTCTGATTTATTGACATTCTGATCTTGAGCTTATTAACATATGTTATCATAGTATATTTACTATGATTTGTTGAGCTGAGCATTTATTCTTCCAGTATCTATTTCATTGACGAGTCATTTGACTGTTAAGCTTAACTCCATCACTATTGCTCAGTGTTGGGTTAATGTTAAGCTTATGATGTGCTGATTTACGTGATGAAAGCACCGAGGGTAGCTAGAGCTGAGCATTCCGATGATATCCATATAGAGCTTTTACTGGTAGCTAGCCCAGTACGTGGCTGATCCCCACTAATGATGCGTGTGTATGGATTTATCATCATCCGAGCATTCCTTATGAATTTGTCTAAAAGTCTCAAGAGCAACAACAGTTTTATAACTGGGAGCTGAGCAAAGTCGCGCATCAAAAGAGCATTAATTGGCCAATGTCCCTTCGAGATTGAGTTGTGCATGAGCCTAGTGCAGTGCATATAGAGCTGAGTCGTGCATGAGCCGAGTGCAGTGCATGTGCTTCCGCGTTCATAATTGCATGTTAAATGTGAAATTCTACATTCTCACTAAGCAAATAAGCTTACCCCGTTGTTGCATTATTTTTCAGGTAAAGGCAAAGGATTGGCTGGACCTAGTTCATAGGTCAGGACTTGAAAGAGCTTGAAGTGCTTTAGAACCTGTTCCAATATCTTGGTACTTGATTAAAGATAGAGCTTTGGGGTTCGGGGCTAGTCTATATTTCTGCTTTGATATTTTAGTCTAGAAGTCTGCCCCTATCACTTAAAAATTATCTCTGATTGTAATTAACTTTTATTCCGCAACTGTTAATTTTATCTTAGTTTCCTGATTGATATTGCATTACTAATGGGACCTAGACTTGAGACCTTTGAGAAATCTTGGGTCTCACAGGATGGTATCAGAGCAATAGTTTGAGTGAATCATTGTATTACGTGTAATACATGATCTCAAACTTATGCAATGCTATATTATCAATCATGACAGGATGGCTTGAACTAAGATAGGTTTCAGAGACTAGTAGGACGGGGCATGAAAGGGTACAATGTGCTAGGCTAATGATCTAAATATTTAGTGATTTGAATTTCAGAGCTATGTCAGGAGAAGGTGGACATCAGGTGGCATGACCCCAGAGCAAGTCCTTGAAATGATGCAACAACTAATAACCCAAAATAATGAGCAACAAAACAAGTTTATGCTAGAGCAAATTGAATCAATAAAGAAAACTGAAAAGAGAAATAAACATAAAAAGAAGCAAACTGAACAGTCAAGCGAATCCGATTCTGATGATGAGCATGTCAATAAACGAGTTGTGCAGCCAAAAGGCTGTAGATTTAAAGACTTCAAAGCGAGTGGTGCCATGACGTTTGAAGGCACAGTAGATCCAATACAAGCGTTAGATTGGATAACTCATACTGAAGAGATCTTCAGTATCTCAGAATGTCTGGACAGCAATAGAGTTAAGTTTGCTACTGCACTATTCGTTGGAGCTGCTAGAGCCTGGTGGAAAACACAAAGGAGCATCTATGGTGAGGAAACAATTACGACATTGGATTGGGAGCAGTTCTTGGAGATGTTCAACGCCAAATACTGTCCAACAGACAAACAAGATGAACTCGAGATGCAGTTGATGCAATTGAAACAAGGAACTAAGACCGTTGATGAATATGAGCATGAGTTCTCGAGGCTTTGTGGCTACTCGTCATATCAAGTAGCAACAGAAGAGCGTAAGATAAACCGATTCTGACTGGGTCTGAATCCAATATATAGAAGGCAAATGAGTAGTATTAAGTTCAAAACGTATCTCAGTATAGTGGAAGCAGCAAGGATGGTGGAGCGAGAATTCACAGATTCTAGTTGTGAACCCGTTATGATGGCTATAAGTCCTATTTGTCCATCTCCACCTAAGAAACAGAAGTCTAGTAGATTCTTCGGTTTATCAAAGTCCAGTCAGCAGCAGTCATAAGCATCCTCTACACCTTTGAAGACTAGAGTCTATTCCATACAGTCAGGAGCACGACCATGTAAACGTTGTAACAAATTTCATAGCGGACGCTGCAACCCTATAGATGTGACGTGTTACACTTGTAACCGGATTGGACATGGAAGCGATGAGTGCCCAGAAAGAAACGATGTATGCTATAATTGTGGTGAGCGTGGACATTATGCCAAGCATTGCTCAAATGCACACGTGCTTACTAATCAGGAACAACCAGTTGGCAGAGTAATCCAACAGAGTACTACAATGATACCTACAGCAAAGGCGCGAGCTTTCCATATAACTGCTGAGGATGCCGAGGAGACACCAGAAACACCAAAAGACCCCAATGGTAACTAATAATAAGTTTCTTATATGATAAAATGATTTAATTCCGTTACCATCTGAATTTCAAATTCTAAAATAAGTATTGAGTTAACTGTGCAACCCTGTTATCGATAATGAATAAAGCGGATGACATATGGGTTGTATCAGTTGAAGTTATGATTCAAATACCTTCCAATCATAAATTATACCTATAAACCAAGATAGGTATTGTAATCTGAATCATGTATGATTCAAAAGCTCTAAGAAATCATAATATAATCCTAAACATAAGCTACTTCATAAATCCTAGTAATCAGAAAGATTACAGCGTGTCTTATAATGAGACAGAGGTAGAATTAGTTGATCCAATAAATATTAATGAGAAAAGTAGTTGAATCAAATTGACAAACACCCGAGGACAACTTGAACGAGAATCAAAGAAGTCAGAGGCACAAAGCGAGAGTGACAAGAAAATAGACTGAAATTTTGTAAAGTCAAGCGATTGGTCATAAATGGCCAATGAATAGTTTGTTATGTGTCAAAATAAATGAAGAATGGATTCTCATTATGTCGACGCGAGACTAGTGAGATATCTAAAATGGAATTCCTATTCCATCTAAATGTAAATAAAATGAAAAGCTTCCCCTCAAAATAGTAAAGTAATTTTAAATTCAGAAATTCACCGATGAAAATTCAAATAAAAGTCTATACATATAAATAAACAGAACCAAAGGCTATTGCTTTGTCAAAGCCTCTTGATCAAATTGCACAGTAAATTAATAGAGGAAGGCGATGACAATAAAGTAGAAGATGATCTAAATGGTCATGGAGACGGTTTTGGAACCCTGGTAGCTCGAGACGTGACTTCAATAACAGAATCTGTCGTCATGTCTAACGAATTACACCGAAAAAGCCTAAGCAAATTGTTGATTTCTATCAAATCGTTTCCCTGGAATTCGATTCTGAATAGCATTTGTTTTTCCATGTCGCTAATATTCTTATTCACTGGAAGATTCTAAAGCGTATGATCTTTTCAAGATCGGGATCATATTTGACTTGTTTGAAATATCCATCAACCGCTGAAACCGTTGCGAAGAAGATGAGGATGATTGTAACTCCAAATTTTGATTCTTTTTTCGAACTCCTGCTTTGTTCGGCGAGCTTTAAGATGCAGTATTTCAACATTTTGCCTTAATCTCTCATTTTCGGCTTTTAAACGCTCGATCATCTTGGAGGATTTTGCTTCTCGATAGGCTGCTTATGTAAAAGATGTGGCAAATATAGCAGTGCAATTGGAGACCAAGGTAGGTGAGATGGATTCGTTACATGAAGAGTTGACTCCGATTGTTGCACCGAAGGATAGATTTCATTTGTTTGATAGAGCGAAAAAAATTATGAGTCTTCATAACAAGACAGCATAAATCAGAGATCGGTTAAGCGATTGATGATTGAAACATCATCAATAAAAGAAACATAAAGTACAGATATCAGACTCCCGAAAAAGCTTTGTATTTATTTCAAGAGCAAATGAAAGAGAGATATGAGCTAATTGATATATAATAAGATGCAAGCTAAATTAATAGAGATATAAAGTTAAATCTCAAAAGTCCACAAAACGAATATATAACTTACTCAAGATCAAATGAAAGAGATATATGAGCTAACTCATGTATTGAGTTGTTATCTGGATTGATTATGGCGTAAAGCATAAAGCTCATATATTAAGAATATGAATAATAAGTTAGAATTCCTAAAATGATCAAACAGTGAAATATGGAATCAAATATGAACTCTGAAAAGAGAAATTTAAATTTTTATACATAAGAATCTTAAAGAAATAAAAAGATGTGAAATACAAATGGTGCTCGTTCAGTGGAAACACCACAAAAGTTCGTATCAGTCTTGGGAATTAAGAGATATCATAAAAGCTATCTGCCCAAGTCTGTTCGAATATATCTAACTTCGAGGACGAAGTTTGTGCGTGGTGGAGCCCATTCTGTAACAACCCAACTTTTAGCCCAACTAAATATCTGATTAGCGAACCAATAATGTAATTTTATTACATTATTTGAGTTATGATTTATTTAAGTTTTGAAATATTTAATTAAGTTATATAAATATTTAAATTATGATTTAATAAATTATTAAGATAATTAAATAAAAGATATATAAAATACGAAAGTAATAGTGAGTTAAGTAGCAAATGTAACTAGTTGAGGTATATAAACGGAATTTAAGTTCATAAAATCAGATTTCTCTCTCTCTATACTCTCTCTCTAGACTTTTTCTCTCTCTACTCTCTCTCTACATCTCTCTAAGTTTACTCTCAAACCGACCGTCGGATCATCATGATTTATACGTTATTGAGAAGATCTCGAAGAATACTACAAGATTATACGGTTGCATGTAGGATTACACATGAAATTGAGGTAAGAATTTACGTTTTAAGCTTTATATTTTCGGTTTTTAAGAGATGAAATTCGAATTTAGTATTTATATGAGATTAAAGTTAGTTTAAACTTGATTTTAACTAGAATAAGTATAATATAAGTGAACCTGGGTTTAATATTTAACATATTAGTGAATTTGGGCTTAGAAATCCATGTTTTTAAGTTGTAACTGATGAACAAATTCGAAAAACCAAGAACAAACTCGAAATAGAGCCAAATTCGAGTGTATGTTCGAATTTAGACAATAAATTCGAATGGAATTTCGAGTTTAAGCAATAAATTCGAAATGGACTTTAAATTCGAAAATTGGTTCGAGTTTGATATTAAATTCGAGGCATGGAAATCCAATTTTGACCATGAATTCGAATCTAGTTCAATTTTGACTAGCATTTGTGAATTCATTTATGGTACTCAAATTTAGTCATAAATATTCTAGAAAATTAGTTCAGATTTTTACTTTTTCAAAATGAAAATAAATATATTTCGAATTTAGCAATTGGCTTCGAATTTGAAGATTAAAAATCAAATGATGCTTTCAAATATTTTATAATGCTTTGAAATTAGTATGTAAACCCTTTTATTTGACTTTAAACCTTCAAAATTTGTCACTAAATTAGAATGATGTTCATTAAAATCGAATGAGCTTCGAATTTGATCCTATATTCGATTTTAATGGCTTCAAGTTTAGTATATGATTCAAATTTAATATCTAAAGTCGAAACCTACTTCCTAAATTGTATATTTTGAATAAATCACATGAACAACATATAAAATGATAAAATAATTAGCTTGATGATTAATTATATACATATATATATATATATATATATATATATATATATATATATATATATATATATATATATATATATATATATATATATATATATACACATAGATCTTTAGAAAATATAATGAACAAAGAAAGCAAATAAATGAAAGAAAGATTCTATTGAGAATGATGATTGTATAAACAAGATATGAGATTGTGAGATCAAAGACCAACGAATGAATCTTGAGCATTAATAAATGATGAACACTAAATATATAATATTCAGATGATATAAAGACTAATAAATATCAGAAATGATATTAATAACAGATTGAGCAACAAGATGGCGAGCATCTGAAAGTCTGACATAAGTCAGATTGTGGTTCTAATCCACTACAGAATGTGAGTAACAGAGCCAGAGCCAGAAACTAAAAGAGCACAAATAACCAGTAACTGTGAGTTGTAGATTTCACTTTAACTGTATATTATGTGAATTGAGATTTTTGTTGCATGATTCTGATTTATTGACATTCTGATCTTGAGCTTATTAACATATGTTATCATAGTATATTTACTATGATTTGTTGAGCTGAGCATTTATTCTTCCAGTATCTATTTCTTGTATCATATCTGTTTCTTCATTGAAATGTCGTTGGCCTCTAAATCTTTTATATCCTTCACCACTGAATGGTAGTAACATATGCCAAGTTAAGTTTGACCAAATATGTATATGATGTCCTTCAGCTAGTAGCTTAACGTTTTTCCACTTGTATAACTTGGGCATACATCATGTGTCTTGAAATGTCTTTATCTGCTCTTGTATATCTTCAAAGTATGCAAAGCGTGGTTGATATTTGCAATGCATATGTTTGAATACTTCTTGATCTTTTATTTTGTGAGAATAGATCGTTTACGAGCGGGTCTATAACCGTTTGTCGTAGCTTCTTGTAAAGAGAGAAAAATTTTGCAACTAATACTTTTACGGTCACTGTATGAAAATGTTACCAGCTACAAGGACAAATTTTTCTCTAAATTTGTTAATTAGACATTCTGTTTGTGAATTGAGCTTAAACTCGAGTAGATCGATCATGCCATTATGATAAAATTAATAAAATTGCATCAGATGGCATGTTGGTTTTACTCAAGTTTATCTATAGAAGTAACAATCCTGGAATTGTTTTTTTCTATTATACGATTTGAATTTGGCTCCTGAATGTAAACTTGCGCATCCATCCTTTGCACAACTGTAACTCCTTCGTAATTTATTTCTTTTAAAGGTATATGAAGGATCTGTCTCTGTAGTTCTTCAAGTAATACTGGAAATTCTTGAATGATTTTTTAGGAGATAATTTGTTCTTAGTTCATTGAACTCAAAAATGACAGGGTGGAGCAGGGGCGGATCCAAGAATTTTTTTTTATCGGTGTCACTTTTTTTAAGCTAAGTATTAACTTATATTTTCTAAGATGGATCATGTCACCGAAACGGATTGTCAACATATAATTAACAAATAACAAGCTTTTTCTAATTAAAAAAAATACATAGTACAAGGTATGAGCTAATTTTTTTGGGTTTTTTTAAAAGTCTTTTAGGCTATTGGGCTAATATAATAATACTTAATTGACCGATTTTTCAAACATCTGTTGGGTTTCTTTGAAGAAAAAAATATTATGTTTAAAACTTAGTAATATTTCAATAAATTTGAGTAATAAAAACAACAAATATAAATTAGATTTGTATATTATAAGTTCATAAATTTTTCGTAGGTGTCACTCAAAAAAAATCTTAAGTGTCACTCGGGTTTTTGATACATACGTAATTCAGTATTTTGAAGATTTATCGGTGTCGAGTAACACCCCTCTTGATACTCTAAATCCGCCCCTGGGGTAGAGTATCCTTCCATGGTAAATCAAGAATTTTTGCTCTGAAATTGTTGAGATCTCTGTTTTCAGGCTGAGGTTTTTGTGATTGATTTAATTGTGCTGTCAATGCTTCGACTAGTTTTTCAAGTACTAATTCCATTCGTAGCTGATCATCCTCTACAATGTTTTTCTTTAAAATATAATTCCATTCGTAGCTGATCATCCTCTACAATGTTTTTCTGTAACTCTAAGATTTTTGTTTGCAAACTGTGAATAATTATTTCTTGGGAGTTCATAATTTCTTCAGGTTTTATCTTGGGTATATCATCATAACTTTGAACTTCTTCTGGTTTGATGTAAAAGTTTGTACCAAAAGAATTTCCAGCTACGGATATCCCTTATGAAAAACTATGGAATCCTTTATAAATGGGTTTCGGGCAATGTATAAACCGTGCTACTGTTTCCCATTTATTAAATAAACCTGTTTTTGTTCCCCTTAAAATAATATAATGTGCAAATCTTTTCTTATTTTCTAGATTGTTCGGTGCTTCTTCTATAAAATAATAACTTAATGCAATTAGACATTGAACCTTAAAAGTTGAACAAGGGTGCTACTATTCTCACCCTATATTTATCTATTTCTACCCCATATTATTATAATATAATTATTATGTAATTATTATCTACTTTTTACCCCATAATGATTAGGTTACACCCCATTGTCAATGGGTTAGTCTAATTATTATCTAATTATCATATAAATTTCTACCACACAATTATTATAGAATGATGAAATATATATACTTTCTACCACATAACTTTCTACCCCATCTTTTTTGTTTTCTAATTTTTATACTTATTTTATTTTACATAGTTTTTTTGTTACATATTTTTAAATGTATAATCCCTATCTTTTTTGTCTTCTATTTTATTATATCTATTATATATAATTAACATTTATATAATTGTTAATTATAAGTTTTATATTTATTTTATATACACAATAAAAAGAACAAATAGATAACTGCATATTGGATATATGGCCCACAAAAGCCCATCATCTGTATGGCAAACTATGAGTATGTCGCGTTTCGAATTATTTGATTTTTTGCATCAGATTGTGAAGTAATGATCATGCAGTGCAAGCATGATGTAAATAAATGCACTTTCAATTGAACGTTGGCTACATGTGTATTACATGTCAAGTACGAGTGTGCATCATAACAACAAATCATGTACGAGTGCCAAATGATGTATATGAACAATGTGAACATGCCATTGAATGTATAAACATGAATGCAAAAACAATAAATGTTTAAATGACAATCTGTTACTCACAGTGATTGGTATTGTGTGACTTGTCTCTGAATCAATGTGTGTTTTGATAACACCACAATGATCTGTAAAGTAAGTGTAATAGTGATTTTGTGTCAGTAATTTGCTTAAAACTTGTATTCTGTCATTTTAAATGAAATGGGGTCTGAATTCGGACCACATCCGAATTCGGATGGTCCGAATTGTAGATGGTCCAAATTTGGGTCTTTGGTCCGAAATTGGTGGATCCGAAATGGGTGATCCGGATTAGTAGGGTCCGAAATGGGGGTGGTCCGAAGTAGGCTAGTGTCCGAAATAGGTTGGGGTCCGAAATTGCTATGGGTCCGAATTGAGCAGGTGATCCGAACTGGGTGGATCCGAATTCGGATGGATCATCATCCGAGTTCATACTTAGAAAATTTCCAATATTTTCCAGGACCATTTTTACATGCTTTTGTATCTAAATTTGTAAATATGAACTTATACACACTATATCGACTTACAATATGCCATAATGTACCAAGAATAACCCATTTGAGTCAATTTTTCTACATGTCTCGATGAACACACACACTAAAAACACACACTTATCTCAAATTCATACTTAGACTTCGAATCTGTTTCTGAAATTTGGTATACTACAACATATATGCTCGATTTTAACATTGTAACAAAAATCTATAACATGCATGTTGGGTACAAATTTATATAGAGTTGTAATCAATTTTATTGTAAAAGTTCAGGGGTTGTTTGTGTAAATCCTCAATACTTTGTATTGTGTATAAATAAGAGTGTATGTGTGCTGTTATAAGAAAAATCGAAGATTACACAAAAATACACGGCTGGAATTAGAGAGAAAAGAAGGATTGCTTTGTAAGAAAGCCAAGAACACCAATGTAATATTTCTCTCTTTAATCATTCAATATAATGTGTTGGATTGATAATTGTTCATATGAATTGTTTAATGTTGAATGAATTGCTAGAAATATGAATTCACAATTGGTATCAGAGCCAGGTTTGGCTGAAATTGATTGAATTTTGAATTTGAAATTTGATTTTTCGAACACTGTTACATCAATTTTTTTCGAAATCAGAAAATCAATTTTGGATTTTGATTTTGTGGATGAAATGTTCTGAAAATTGGAACGAAGGTGGAGCATTTAAAGTCGAATCTATTGTGATAAACATCAGATTTTAATTCCAAACACACCAGATTTAATTTGGATTTTACTGAATTTTTGAAAAAGTGTGTGTTCTTGAAATTTTTGATTGATTTTTGGATTTTAATCTGAAATTGGCCAAAGTTGTTTTTCAAAAAGTGTTTGTGTGTGAAAACCGCAGGTTCGATTTCAATCTGAAATCAATTCGTGAATTTTTGTTGAAAATTGTCATTTTGAACTTGATTTTGATCAGTTCCTGTTCAAACTCGGGCTACACTGAATTCCTTGTTTTAATCGAGTTTGATCAAGTTGTTATTCGAGTTTGTTTGTGTTTCATTCGAGTTTTATGTATGCTTTATTCGAGTTTTATCCTTAAATGATCGAGTTTATTTCTTAATTGATCGAGTTTGATATATGCTTATTTCGAGTTTGATTCACTGTGTATCGAGATTGATTATACATTCATCGAGTTTCATGCCTTATGATTCGAGTTTTAAGCCTTAATCATTCGAGTTTCATGTTTAATTGATCGAGTTTCATGTTTAATTGATCGAGTTTCAAGCTTAATTGATCGAGTTTCATTCCATTTCATTCGAGTTTAACATAAATTCATTCGAGTTGCATATCATATCATTCGAGTTTGATAATTCATCATTCGAGTTTGATCATTTATAGTTCGAGTTTCATCTTTCTTTGATCGAGTTTCAACCTTAATAATTCGAGTTTCATCTCATATCATTCGAGTTTCATTCTTTTATCATTCGAGTTTGACTATATGACCTATTCTGCTTAAATTGGTCATAACTTTTGACTGGAACATCGTTAGAAGGCCTACCATACGCCAAATCGAAGCTTGAAAAGAGATCTACATTTCTAGAACCGGCATAGCCGGTTCGGTAAATTTTCGAGGCCCAATTCCACTCCAGAAAAAAGTTACGGGCAATTTTATACAGAAAAGCTGAAATTTTAACGTCAAAAAGTCATTTCAGAGGTGATTTTTCACAAGTAATCTTTAACTGAAATAGTTTTTCAAAGTTTTATCAGAATTCACTCAGTTTTTCCATAAAAGATCTTGGAAGATTCAATTTCCCCAAAGTTGTAAAGCTTTGTTTTGTTCTAAAAAGATATAATATCCATTCGAGGGGGAGTGAACTTTTTGAGGGGGTGAGATAAATTTGTTTTGTATAGGGGGAGAGATGTCAGTTTAAGGGGGAGAAAATCAATTTGTAATAATTTCTGAGTTGTAATTGTTGTTGTATTTCTTCTACTGTAATTTCATTGAATTAATGTTTCTGAAGTTTTTGCATGATGTTCATAATTTTTTTATGATCATCATGAGGGGGAGAAAAGCTGAATTTCAGAAACAACTGTTGAGTAGTTTGAAATCAACTGAAGGCAATTACTACATCATCTCAAGACAATTGATCAAGGAAGAGATTTAAAAGCTATTCATGATCCAAGGGGGAGTGTGCTTACAATAAAAGAGAAGATCAGAATAGAAGAGATGTGAAGATCAGAGTGAGACAATAAAGAAGAAGATTCAGAGATCGAAGAGAAGGTGCAAGAAAAGTTTCAAGAAAGAATGTTCAAGTTCTCTGCAATGTACTTTAATTTGAAAATTGATTTCATCTCTAAGGGAGAGATTGTTGGGTACAAATTTATATAGAGTTGTAATCAATTTTATTGTAAAAGTTCAGGGGTTGTTTGTGTAAATCCTCAATACTTTGTATTGTGTATAAATAGGAGTGTATGTGTGCTGTTATAAGAAAAATCGAAGATTACACAAAAATACACGGCTGGAATTAGAGAGAAAAGAAGGATTGCTTTGTAAGAAAGCCAAGAACACCAATGTAATATTTCTCTCTTTAATCATTCAATATAATGTGTTGGATTGATAATTGTTCATATGAATTGTTTAATGTTGAATGAATTGCTAGAAATATGAATTCACAATGCATTAACAATTAGAACTAGAATCTTGTGATTCGGTTTACACCAAAACCAAACCAAACATATCAAAAATCCGTAAATTTGAGTAAATGTTACCTTGATTAGATACTTGAAGTTGTTATAGTTCCTTAATTGCTACTTGAATCCAGATTTTTGCACCTTAATCGTTGATTATTGTGTTTTTCTTGAATGGAATCCGAGAGAGAGAATAGAGAGAGGATACGGTAGAGAGAGAGAGAGAGTAGTGAGAGAGTGGAGTTGGTGGAAATGAAAGGGTTTTTCCCTTTTTTATTTCTATTTTGACCCATAAGCATAACACACCCCTCAACTTCGTATTTTCTAATTTAACTGATATAATGATCAAAAGTAGCTTAAATTGATATAATAATTCATTAATACAATAATTAAGTCCAAATAAATTGTAAATTACATGATCTTAAATTTTGGGATGTTACAATGGTCCCTGTGGTTTGCCCAAAATTACGGAATCAGTCCCTCAAGATAAATCTGGTAAAGAACAATAGAAAGAGAAAAATAATTCCCGAAACTGAAATATAAAACCCACAGATTCTTAATTCTGAATTTTTTTAAGCATTACAAATTTCTCTATCAATTCAAAGAAAAAAAATAAGAAATGAATTTTAACATTTATTTACATATTTATGATTTACAAAGATAAAATATAAATTTATATATTATCTGTAAACGTGAAATCTTTTCAAAAAATATACTTTTAAGAGTGGTACATTCTGGTGTGTTGCTTAATAGGTGACACTCACTTGAATCTAAATCTATATATGTATATGTGCGTGTTTTTTTTTATAACTAACTAGTTTTAATAATTACTCATAATAATTAATATTGTTCTTATATATTAATTTAAATGATTCGTGATTTTAATTAGTTAATAAATAAGTAAAAGGTATAAGAAACTTTTATAACCAAAACAAAAAAAAATCAAAATTAATAACATATTTTAGTTTTCTTAAAGCAAATAAATACATTAATTTCATAAAAGAACAAATATTTTAATATTAAAATATTAATATATATACTAGGAACACATAAAGCAAAAATTTAATAAATATACAAATATTAATTAAATTAATTTTTTTGTATTTATAAATTTATATTAACTAACTAAATCATACTTTATTAAAATAACTATATAAATTTAAATCCAAAAATAAAAATTGGTTAGAAAAACCAAAACTGAAAGTAATTAATTAGTTGAGGGACCATAATTGAAAGGGCAAAATTGTCATTTTGAAAATATTAACGGATGACTAACGGATGAGGGACCATTTTTGCAAGCAAACAGTGTTTTGAGGGACCGTTTATGCAATTTTGAAAGTTGAGGGACCGGTTCCGTAATTTTGGGCAAACCACAGGGACCATTTATGTAATTTACTCTAAAAATAAAATATCATAACGATTTATTGTGTTTTCATCAAAAAAATTAAAATCGAAATGGTTCATCAATTATTTGGTCTAAAAAAATTAAATCGGAATGGTTCATCATTTTTTTCACCGTTTAATTAAAATCGGAATGTTATTTTGTTTGGAAATAAAAATCAAAATGGTTCATCATCTTTTGATCAAAAAAATAAATTCGAAATTGTTCGTTGTTTTTTGATTAAAAAACACAGATCATAATGATTCGTCAGTTTTTTTGTTCAAAAAAACTAAAATCGGAATTGGTTGTCATTTAATTAAAATTAAAATGGTTTAAAAAATTAGAAAATGTCAGATTGTTAGTTTTTTCCGAACAATAAACGACTGATTTCGATTTTAATTTTTTCATACAAAAAACGAAAGGTTATATATTTTGTTTCTTTTTTTAAACGAAAAAAAAAACAATGAAACACGCGTACTTTGAATATTTACGAGGAAGAAACAATGAAACACTCGTATTTTTAATATTTCTAAATGAAAAAAACTTCAACATGTTATTAGAGACTTGTGGTGTAATAAAATTATTTTAGGAACCAAAACCGTAACTAAATATAAACCACAGGGACCATTTATGTAATTTAGTCTTTAATGTATTTTAATATTAAGATTTTTTTATATTAATTAATACATAATCTTAAAACATAATAATGAGTTAATCATTAAATAATAAAGATGGAGAAGAAAGTCATGTGGTAGAAGGTAAATATAATCATCATGGGGTAAAAAAGTATATAATAATTACATAATCATTAAATAATAATTTTATGGGGTGGAAATAGATAAAATATGGGGTGGAAATAGATTTACCCATCCAACAAACATTGTTGCTTTTCTTTGAGTGTTATCCCCATGATTGGTCTAAATTTTATAGTTTGTTCAAAAAATATTGTAATTTGTTTGTTCCAAAACTATTTGTAGAGTGAAAAAAAATAGGAGATAATATTGACATCACAAGAACTCAATTTTATTTATCTTGAATATTTTCTTTCTACCTTACAACTCAAAAGTAATGCCAATTTATACACTAAGTTATGACATTCATTCACTGGCTACATAACTACTCCATTAATCACTAAACTCTTCAATTCACCTTTCAAAACTCATGGTGGTTACTAGACATTAATCACCAAACTCTTCATCTTTTGGTGGTTACATGAATTAATCATAAACTTAAACATAATAATTATCCAAGTTTAATTTAGTTTATTGCTAACAATGCCTCCCTTAAATTAAACTTGCTTTTTACTCCCAATATTTCAACATTCTTCTTGAAAGCATTCCCACCAAGCGGCTTCGTAAAAATATCCGCCATTTGATCTTCTGTCTTGCAATACTCAACTTGAACATCTCCTTCGTTGACAAGTTCCCTCAAGAAATCCGATGCGGTTATGCTTTGTTCGTCCATGAAGAATTGGATCCTTTGTGACTGAAATAGTCGAGCTATTATCACAATACAACGTGGTTGACATATCTTGCTTTTGCATAAGACTTTTGATAAGTCTATAATTTATATGGTTTCTGAGTCATATTTTGATCATTTTAAGCACTGATACTTTGTAAAATCCATATTATTACTCCAAGTTTGTATTTCAGGGCCAAGATGTTAAAAAAAGGAATCCGAGAGAATTTAGAGCAAACCGAGCTCAGGGGGGCGCAGGCCTGTGCCACCCTGCGCTCCACATAGCGTCCCAACTGTCCAGATACGTTCCAGCACATGCCAGCTAAACCCTAGCCGCATCCGGGCGCAGGGGGGGGGGGGGGCGCAGGTCTGCGCTAGTGCGGCGCAAAAACGCGTTTTACAGCCTGTGGAACCCTAATCTCGACCTCCCTATAAATACAAGTCGAGGGGCAGCTTTGGAGGAGAGTCCCGACGTGTGTGAAAGTGTGCCGAAGCCCTGCCGGAGTGGATCTACAGTACGAGAACGAAGACGATGATTCGCAAGCTACCCAATGGCTCAGATCTATGATTGTGACGGGCATACGATGAGCGGCTAATCCCATTAGCCGTTTGCGGAGGATATACGACTAAGTTTACTCTTATTTAATTTCTTATGTTTTGATGTATTCGTATTAAGCGAGATCTATTATGTGTATGCAAATGATAAACATTTGGCTATGATTATGATTACGTGTTGCGATTGGTAAAAGCAAGATAGTTTATCGTGGTGTTATTATTCGTGCTGAGTCCATTAGCTTAGTTATTAAGACGAGTATTAATGTTGCATACGCTATGCTGAGAGTTATTGGTTAAAACAAATTTGATTAATTTAGTCGCGCAATTGATTATGTCTATGTGATCGTTGCATGAAATTATAGTGAGTAATACTTATGCCGTGGTGATCCCGTGAATCGTTATTCGTCTCTTGATTGTTTATCTACTACGTTAGTTGTCTTGTCATTAATTTTAGTTACAAAGCAACAACAAATCATTACTCTAAACAAATCATTCAAATCCACAAATTCAAAATTTAAATGCTTTCAATAAACTTATAAGGCTAATAACCCAATCTTGATTGCGACCACACTCACTGTGGATTCGACCCTTACTTCTCTAGCTAAATAGTGGATTTAAGGATTAATTCTGCGGGTCACAACGACGGCCCGTCAACTTTCCAAAATTCCGCGCAACCAAATCAATTGACAACCAGCATATGCTGCAGCAATATATTCGGCCTCTGTAGTCGAAAGTGCCACAATCTGTTGTTTCTTCGAACTCCATGATATTGCACCAGTACCAAGATGAAGCACATAACCAGAAGTGCTTCTGATATCATCCATACTTCCGGCTAAATCACTGTCAGTGTAACCAATGAGGTTAATTGGTACATTAGCCTCATAAAAATTCCATGATCAATTGTTCCTTTAATATATCTGAGAATCCTTTTTGCTGCTTCCCAATGATCTGAATAAGGGTTCTCCATAAACCTACTCACCAGGCTTACATCGTACATGATATCAGGCCTTGTAGAAGTTAGATACATCAAATTTCCAACAAGACTCCTGTATAAAGTTGAATTCACCATCTTGCCTTCACCTTCTTTAGATAACTTCAAACCTATGATGGATGGAGTAGTGACCGGATTCACATTTTCCATCTTGAATTTCTTTAAAACTCTTCTTGCATAACCCTCTTGTGAGGAAAAAACTCCCTTCTTAGATTAATGAACCTCAATTCTAAGAAAATGGTGAAGTTCTCCCAAATCTGTCATTTTAAATTCTGTCATCAATGAGTCTTTAAACTCATCTAACATCCCAAATCGTTTCCTGTTAAAACAAGATCATCAACATAAAGACTAAGAACAATCAAATTTCCATGTGAATCTCCTTTAGTGTAAAGAGTATGCTCATATGGACATTTTTCAAATCCATAATTCTCAAAGTAAGAATTGATACGACTACCAAGCTCGTGGTGATTGTCTCAATCCGTACAACGCTTTCTTCAACTTATACACTTTATTCTCTTCACCTTTTTTGACAAACCCAAGTGGTTGATCAACATAAACTTCTTCTTTGAGAACACCATTCAAAAATGTGGATACATCCATTTGAAATATTTTCCAACCATTTTGAGCAGCAAGAGAAATGAGCAACCGAATAGTTTCGAGTCTTGAAACGGGAGAATATACTTCACTAAAATCTTCGCCTTCTTTTTGCTTGAAACCTTTTGCAACCAACCTTGCCTTGTGCTTGTTGATAGACCCATCTAGATTCATCTTTGTCTTGTACACTCACTTTTCTCCAATACAATTTTTGTGTGGTGGCAAATCGGTAAGCTTCCATGTGTCATTTTTTTCAATGGAGCTAATTTCTTCTTGCATGACTCTCCTCCATTTTTCTTCTTGACAAGCATCATCAAAGTAAATTGAATCTTCCTATGCAAAGAAAGCAAAAAATACAATATCATTTTGTACCATCTCTTCTGTTACATCATATAACTCTTGGAGAGTTCTTGTCTTTCTTATCGGGTTTGTTGGAGAACTTTCTAAAGAATTTTGAGAATCGGGGGGACTCTCTTCTTGAACATTAGTTTCTGCATTTCCAATCTCTTCTTCTTCAACTTTAAAAGGAAAAATTGGTAAAATTTCCTTTTGTTGGTACATCCTGTGTGACGATAGCAGTCTAAGTGATCCTACATTGTGATTTTAGCAAGTGTGTGTTATATATGTTTATATATGGTTGATATTTATTAGTGTTTGTATGTTTGAACTTGATGTAACGTATTACAAGAAGTTCAAACATAAAGTACAAAGATAAAATCAATCATAAGTAATAACATAAGGTTCAACACTTAGTTGTTTATGTAAAGGCTAGATTCGAATCAGACAAGGCTTGGCATTCGAATCTGTGATAGATTCGAATGTAGCCTAGATTCGAAGAGCCCAGATTCGAGAGTGTCTTTGTGGACAGACTCGAATGGGCCTTGGGCCAGATTCGAGTTTGGCCCACATCAGACTCGAATCAGGGTCTATAATTAGGGATAGACTCGATATATTATTAGACTTTTTGCAGAATTCGTGAGGGATTAAGCAATAAGCGATCTCGAGTTTATCAGCTTGGTGAGTGTTCTTTCGGAGAGAATCAGTTCGTAGGATCGTTCGTGTGTCGTTCGTTCAGCCTCTGATAGTCTCCGTGTTTCGTAGTTGAGAGTTGTCCGTCTACCCGTTAACGAGGATTCCGCACTCGTTGACGGCTCCGCGTCTAGATAGATCTCGTAGTGGTAGACCTTACATGTGGTATCAGAGCCTACGGAGTGTTCTTGGTGTTCTTCGTGTTCATCTAGATACATTCTAGGTTTCTTGACGCTAGTTGGACGGTTTTTCTCTCAAAAACGTATTTTCAAGCTTAGCAAATTCTTATTCGGAAAACACTTTGTGGTTTTTCACGTTTTTGGTCGAATTCAGTATTTTTCGTTAGAAAAATACTGGTTTAATCTGAAAATCGTTAAAAAATCAAAGTGTTAGTCGTTTTTCGAGTTTGCGGCGCTCGAATCTAATAGGGGTAATTAGGGTTTCACTTAGTGTCGAGTCTAACCAAAATCCGCTCCTATCGAGTCTGTTTCAGAGGGTTTCGAATCTACCTAGTTTCGAGTCTGTTGCTTCATTCGAATAGGATCTCGAGTCTACTTAGTTTCGAGTTTATTTCGAGTCTAGCTTAGTTTCGAAAAGGGTGTCGAATCTGCTGAATTTCGAGTTTGCTGACCTTCGAATCTAAGGACCTTTCGAATCTGACATATTTTGAGTTTAACTGAATTATAACACTTAATCGAATTTAATCCCAAATAAATTGGAATCTAATTACATTCGAATCTATCTAGATTCAAAAGAGTTAATCCACATTAGTTTCGAATTAAATTAATTAAGGGTCAATTCAATTACTTTCGAAAAGATGTCTAATCTTCAGAAATTCCTAGAAATGGACCACGAGGTCGGAAAGGCAAACGCACCGCCGAAGCTGATGAAAGTCGAGGATTACTACTGGTGGAAAGATCGGTTTACCGATTTCGTGCGTTTTAACGACATGCACATGTGGGTGTGCATCGACGAAGGGTATATTCCACCAGTCTCAGAAGTAGAAGGCCGTCAGAAGGTCTTGTCATACCAAATGATGAAGGAGGATGACAAGAAATTGTATGAAGCCGAAAATAAAGCTTTCTCACTGATCCGCATGGCATTGCCTCAGGATATTCTACACACATTTAGGACTCAGAATACATCTAAGGAACTTTGGGAGTCGCTAGAGAAAAGGTGTGAGGGTAATCCTAGGGTTCGTAGAAAGCGTACTGAGCTGTTGAAACAACAGTTTGCGATTTTCAAGGCGATTAAGGATGAACAGCTGGATGATATTATCACCAGGTTCTATCACCTGATAACGGAACTTGAAAGTCATGGGATTGAGTTTACTGATACTGACAAGAACAACAAGCTTCTTGATGCCTTACCAGCCAAATGAGCTATGTACGTGGCAATGATCAAGCTGAATGAGGACAAGTATTATTCTCAATCTCTGGATGACATTGTGGGAACGTTGTGGGCATCACTTCGAGCTACTGAAGGCCGAAACTGATTACGAACAAGTCCAGAATCCTGCAATGTATTTTGGAAAGACATCTAAACCTTCAGCGGCATCTGAACCGAAGACTGCTACAGCGTTTTTCACTGGAGAGACGTCGTCACCAGCAGAGTCTGATGACACATTAAATCGCGCGTTCTTAGGATTAGGAAGATCGGAAGAACCGCAACCTCAAGTACAACAACCATCTACATCTCAGAGCTATTCGAAGATGCCAATGAGCGCAAAATGTGCGGAAGAACATCTGAATCTGCTTGCTTCTTTTGTGGCCGCATACGGGAATTGTGTTTAAGGGAAGATTAACGATCCTGCTCTCTGGGATGAGGACTACGATCAGGTCGATCCTGATGATCTTGAGGAAATGGATCTGAAATGGCAACTGGCCATGGTAACCCAAAGGGTTAAGAGATTCATTAAAAGAACTGGGAGGAATCTGCAGATAAATAATAAGGGAATAGGATTTGATAAGTCCAAGGTGAAATGCTACAACTGTCAAGGACTGGGACACTTCGCCAGGGAGTGTCAGAGACCGAAGGTGGAAACATACCAAGGACAGAGTCAGCATCAGGGACAGTTCCAAAATCAGTCCTAACAACGATATCTTCCAAGTTCATCATCTGGTCAAGCCAATCTAGCGGGTCTTCTATCCAATGTTACTTCAGACAGACAGCTAGATGGTACGTATGACTGGAGCTCACATCCTGAGTCGAATGTTAGAGCTTTCATGGCTGAAGTCACAGAAACGGGATGTGATGGGGACGAGCAGACCACAAGGGACAGCAGTCCGATGTGGGTAGAGAAGGCGAATGATCAGACAGTGCTGGACTTTGCTGCTCAGATGGCCAACGTGGAATCTGATAACTCAAAGGTTAGTCTGACTTATTCTCTATTTCGTGAATTATGTGCTTTGTGTGTTAATTCTAACGATAGGTTAAATCTAGTCCTAGAATCACATAAAACTATATCTGCTCAAAATGAGAACTTAAAAATTGAAAATGCTAGCCTAAACGATATCAAGCAAGATCTTAAAGAAAAGCTTAAGGTTGATGCTCAAGACGTCATAGTTCTAAAAGACAAACTCAGTGAGCAGTGTGTTAGGATAGAGCTAATGTATGAGCACGTAGAAGCCTTGACCAAAAGTCTTAAGGACAAGGACATAGAGCTAGCTGAAACAAAGGTTAAGGTAGCAGAGGCAAATAGCAAGTTGGAAAAGTTTAGGAATTCAAGCCTAAACCTAGGGAAAGTTTTAGATGCCCAAAGACAATCTAAGAAGCCCGTAGGTCTAGGATTTCACGAAATTCCACCACCTTTCAATGCGAACTATGTGCCTCAGCCTCAGGAGAACACTGACAAGTCAGTAGACTTAGAGGACCTACCTACACCGACACCAGAGCCTATAGTTGAAAATACACCTAAGGTGGCTGACTCAACCGTCAAGGTTAAGAAAGTAAAGTTTGTGTCTTCCTCCAGTGAAACACCTGCAGGAAAACAGAAAATTGCTTGGGCTGATCAGGTCGATGAGCCAGACACCGTAGATGTACCAAAGGAAATAGACACTAGTGAGACACCTAGATCTAAGGGAACACACAAAAAGTCCATAGATAAGATGTCTTGCTTTAGATGTCACAAGTAGGGGCATGTTGCTTCTCACTGTCCGCTTAGAAAAGCAGATGTTACACCTAAGACAGTGAACCCAACACCTGTTAAGCCCTTAACCAGTGTGGCGAGCACCAGCAGTTCTCAAAGTACCGAGAAAGCTGTGCAGGCCGCACCCAAACAAGTTGTGAAAAACACACCGGTTAAGGTTGGACTAAAGGAAGTGATTAGGACAAATTCACCGAATCGTGTCATCAATCAATCTAGGTCAGCACCACAATAAGTCTATAGGAGCACAACACCTAGCAGGTCACACACTCCAGTTAGGTCTCACACTCCAGTTAGACAGTACGCACCGGTAAGAGCTCAGGGATCACAGTCCGAAATGCCATATAATAGGAACTATTCTAGAGCTCCACAACAAATGCCTACTCCAAGGCAAAGAGTGAACTTAAATCACTCGGCACCACAACAGAACCCAGTTCAAAGGCCCAAGTCACCTGAAAGGCGAGATGGGTATTTGAAAGAGTTCAAGTATGTGGACGAGAATGGTATTACCAAGTCAGTCATGGCTTGGGTTCCCCGTGATAACTAACCTATTTTCTTTCATGTGCAGGAGATTACCACAGGTCCAAACAACAAGTGGTTCGTCGACAGTGGATGCTCCAGGCACATGACAGGGGAACGAGGTCTACTTACAGACTTCAAGGGGGGAAATCGGGGATTCGTATCATTCGCGGGTAACAAAGGTGGAAATATCACGGGTACCGGAGTGGTCACTAATGGGACAATCACGTTGGACCAAGTTTATCACGTTGATAAACTGGTTCACAATCTCATTAGTGTATCTCAAATCTGTGATAGGAAGAACTCAGTGTTATTTACTGACACTGAGGCGTTAGTGCTAAAGCCGGGATTCAAAATTCCTGAAGAATGGGTATTGATGCGGGCACCAAGGAAGAATGACTTGTACATGCTGGATATGAACAAGCCAGAGACTTCGATGGGGCCAATCTGTTTATTATCCAAAGCTTCGGAGATGGATCCGTACTGTGGCACAGACGCATGGGTTACCTGCACCTAAGGAAGATGAATTACATAACGAAAAATGGACTGGTGCAGGGTGTGCCAATGAAGAGCTTTCAGTTTGAGGACAAGTGTCTACCGTGCATGAAGGGCAAGCAACATAAAAAGACACACAAGTCAAAGAAGCAGAACTCAATATCCTCAACATTCGATTTGTTGCATATGGACCTTTTCGGCCCTATCAACAAAAGGAGTATAGGAGGTAATTGGTTTTGTTTAGTTATCACTGACGATTACTCACGGTTTTCTTGGGTTTTCTTTTTAGGTACAAAGGACGAGACGGCTTCCAAGCTTATCGGGTTCTTAGACCAAGTGGAGAACTCCTACGGAACAAGGGTAAAAAATATTCGTAGTGATAATGGGACTGAATTCAAAAACTCTGTAATTGGGGTATATTGCCTTTCAAAGGGTATAGTGCATCAATTCAGTGCACCATATGCACCTCAACAAAATGGGGTGGCCGAACGTAAAAATCGGACATTGATTGAAGCTGCAAGGACTATGCTTTCGGATTCAAAGCTTCCTACCATGTTTTGGGGGGAGGCAGTGAATACCGCGTGCCATATTTTAAACCGAGTCCTTACAGTCAAATCTTTGAAAAAAACATGCTATGAAATTTTGAATAAACGGCCACCTAACTTAACTGGATTCGAACCGTTTGGGGTACCATGCACACTTTTGCGAACAAAACATCAACCGAAGTTTGGTGAAAAGGCTGACGAAGGATACTTCCTAGGTTACGTGCCGAACTCACCAAACAAACGGGTTTTTAACAAAACAAATGGTACTGTGGAGATTGTGTATAATATTGAAGTCACAAGTTATACACATGAACCCCAAACTGGTCCGGAATGGTTATTTGACTATGATAAATTGTTTGAGTCATTTAACATTCCTTTGGATGATAATGCAGGTACAATCGAAAAAGACATGGCGACGTTGCACCTAAATGATGATGGCCATATCTTTCCGAGGACTACGTTTGAATCCACATCCGAGCCTACTGCGACTGTAGATAGTTCTCCAGAAGTTGCTGATCAAGAAGCACCTACCATTGAGAATCAGACTCAAGCATCAAGTTCCAACTCTGAGGAAAACGTCCATGAGGAGGAAAATGTAGAAGCTGAGCCTGTTCCCCCATTAGGTGAAATAGGATCTAACTTAGGAGATAATCTAAGGGTTGATGATATAGAGACCTCTAGGATTAACAAGAACCATCCATTAGAAAGCATCATAGGAAATCCTAACGAGGGTGTGAGGACTCGGAGTAGTGTAAATAACAACACAGTGTTGTTGTCGATGATAAACGACTCCGAGGCATATCACACATGTCTATATTCTTGTTTCATATCGCAAGTAGAGCCTAAGAATGTGCAAATGGCACTTAAGGATAACTCCTGGGTTGAAGCGATGCAGGAAGAAGTTTCGCAATTTAGGAAACTAGAAGTGTGGGAGTTAGTTCCATTACCTCGAGGGGAAGTTGCCATAGGAACCAAATGGGTTTTTAAGTGCAAAAGGGACGATCGGGGTATAGTCACGCGCAACAAGGCTAGGTTAGTTGTAAAGGGTTTCAACCAAGAGGAGGGAATCGATTACAACGAGGTTTTTGCACCAGTAGCAAGGCCGGAAGCCATTAGGTTGTTTCTAGCTTTTGCCTCCTTCAAAGGCTTTAAGGTATATCAGTTAGATGTTAAGAGTGCTTTCCTATATGGGAAAGTGAAGGAGTTGGTGTACGTAGAACAACCGCCCGAATTTACAGATCCAAAATATCCTGATAGAGTATATCGCTTAGATAAGGCTCTATACGGATTGCATCAGGCACCTAGGGCGTGGTATGAGACTTTATCCAACCATCTATTAGAGAACGGTTTTGAAAGGGGTAGGATAGATAGTACTCTGTTTGTTAAGAGGAAGGGAGAACATT
Organism: Centrapalus pauciflorus; assembly: GCA_020465985.1. Lineage (NCBI taxonomy): Eukaryota > Viridiplantae > Streptophyta > Magnoliopsida > Asterales > Asteraceae > Centrapalus > Centrapalus pauciflorus. The sequence goes on along the minus strand of JAANYP010001218.1, from coordinate 65,660 downwards.
TTATCTTGGTACAAGTGTACGTCGATGATATCATCTTTGGATCATCAGACGAACAGATGTGCAAAGATTTCGAGAAGGTGATGAAGTCTAAGTTCGAGATGAGTGCTATGGGAGAGTTGAATTTCTTTTTAGGGTTACAAGTTGACCAAAAGAAGGAAGGGATGTCTATCCATCAGACTAAGTATGTCTATGACATATTAGAACGTTTCGGGATGGAAGGAACCAAGTTGACTGCCCATTTCAGCACGACGATTCAAGTGAATCATAATCTCAGGCCGGGTACTGAAAGTGATACCGATGTGGATCCGACTTTATATCGGGCCATGATTGGATCACTTATGTATTGAACTGCTTCAAGACCTGACATTATGTTTGATGTGTGTATTTGTGCTAGGTTTCAAGCGAATCCGAAGGAGATGCATATGAAAGCTGTGAAGCGGATTCTACGATACCTCAAGTCGAAACCGAAGCTGGGACTTTGGTATCACGCGGAGGGAGATCTAGAGTTGGAGGCGTTCACGGATTCTGACTACGAAGGATGCAGCTTGACGCGCAAATCAACAACTGGAGGTTGTCAGTTCCTAGGAGGGAGATTGGTATCCTGGCAATGCAAGAAACAAACATCGGTAGCCGCTTCAACGTGCGAGGCCGAGTATGTTGCTGCTGGTAGTTGCTGCTCACAGGTTCCTGTGGATACAACAACAATTGCGGGATTACGGTTTGGCTTACACTCAAACTCCAATTAGGATAGACAATCAATCTACAATTGCTATAACAGATAATCCAGTTAAACACAACAAAACAAAGCACATAGACATAAGGCATCATTTTATTCGTGATTGTGCTGAAAAGAACTTAATCAAACTGGTAAAAGTGGCAACAGAAGATAATAATGCAGATTTATTTACCAAAGCGTTTGATAAGTCACGGTTTGAGTATTTAATTCAACTGAATGGAATGCGCAACCCTGAGTAAATTGACCTTAGTAGTAGTAGCTTATTTTCTTTTATAAGTCGTAGTTTTTCTTTCTTTACAGTAGTCTGCTAATTTGGGAAAGTTTCTATTTTTAGTTAGTTTCTATTTTTAGTTAGTTTCTATTTTTAGTAAGTTTCTATTTTTAGTAAGTTAGTAGGTTATCTTATTTCTTATGAAAAACAAAAGAAAATAGAGAGAAAATTATAAAAATACAAAAAAAGAGAATATCAGAAAAAGAGTTAAGTCTTAGATATATAGGTTCAAAGTGACGAAAATTAGCACAGTCGTTACAAACTCTAAGTGTTTAGGCTTTCACACATAATGCAACTAAATTCTAAGTGTTATACTTTATTTAGTTTGATGTGTTGGTAGGCATAATACATGTAGGGAATCTCAAGGCTAATAAAATATTCTAGAAAAAGTCAAGCGTGTCACTAACTTAGATGTACGACCAATCGGTCTTAATTTTTATGTACAAGACATACAAACTTTGAGTCTAACTGAGGTATGCAAACTTTCTGGGGATGTATGGCAACATCAAATACATCTTAAAATGGAAAGAATAGAAATATCATACAAAACTGAGAGTCGAAAACATGCAACTCTGTTGTACGTAAGTACAGACCTGTTGTCTCTGTTTAGCAGGTATGTCGCTTTGTTGTACGTTAGTACAGACCTGTCACCGCTGTCTGCTAACTTTAAAATAAACCTTAAGTTAAACTAAGACACTTTGTTGTATGAAAATACAGTCCTGTGTCCGATGTTTGTCTTTTAAGGAAAGTTTGCAAATACCAACAAGTTAGAATCTTTGTCTGTGTGCCTTGATCATAAAAGTATGTCTATGTCTGAGTCACGTAAGATAATTTCCTGATAAATAAAAATGCCAAGGGATATTCCGAAATGTAGAGTGTTTGAAGGGGTAAAATACCAACAATCGGCTAAATAGGTATGTCACGACAAATAATCAAAGGGATTAAAAATTCCTAAGTGTGAAAGCTTAAGTACTGAAAGTAAGTATCAGACATCGCTATCTGATTGAACCTTTCTTAGACTATACTCATCAAAAATATTGTGTTTAGAGTTTAGCATAGGTTGTTAATTTTAATAAATTTAGCGTAAGTCTTAGTTAAATTCTTAGTCAAGTTTAAAATTTTCTATTTTTTACTTACTTAGTTTATTTTATTTTATTTTATTTTAGTTTAATTTTTACTTAGGTAAGAGGTCAAAAATTACTGAGGGTGCATTCAAAGTTGAATAAAATAAACATTGCGTGAAATATCTTGTGCTTAGGGTAAAAGAGTTGGCATAGTTTATCTTGTTACACAATACCATAGAAAAAGGTTGAAAAAGTTGAAGTTATTTCAAAAATTTTCGAAATTTTTCTAAGAGTTTGGTGTTTTCGAGTTTAGTACAGACTCGAATAAGGAGTACTTCGAATCTGTCAGTAGATTCGAGTCTATCCTTAGACTCGAAGATTGGTAGTATATATAGGTCAACAGTGAAGTCATTTATTTCTTACTGTTTTCGAATCCACTTCCTCGAATCTAAGACCAGCGATTTCGAATCTATCCTCGAGTCTACCGTATCTCTCCTAAACGACATTTTGTCGAGATTATTGCAAAAGTGTTCGATTCTACTCTTGCATCTAGGTATAATCAACTTGATTGTACAAGATTCATGTAGTTTTATACACAATTTTAGGCCAAATCATCGATTTTTGAGTGTTTAAGAGTCGAAATAGGGTTTTTACAAAATTACCAATTTTGGACTGATAAACAGTTAAATTAAAAGCATAAATCAATGATTAGAACCTAGTTGAACTAATGTATGTGATTTGCTAAGTTCAAAATGGTTAAAATCTTGGGTTTTTGTTGAAATAATGGCCGACGGGGTTTCGAATCTGTTCTTGCGTTTTTTCGAATCTATCATTAGACTCGAGAAGACCAACACATTCGATTCTGCCATTAGACTCGAAAAGAGACTTATTCGAATCTGTTACATTCGAATCTGTTTCCTTCGAATCTGTCTTTTATTTACATTATTTAATTTAAATTTTATTAAACTTGTAGAAATTTAATTGTGTTGGATTTTGTTCTTAAACAAGTTCAAAATAAAACAGATTTAAATTTAAACAAGTTTATTGATTTTTAATGAATCTAATAGTTTTGTTTATTGTGCAGAAATGGCTGTTCGAGCGTTTGTGCCTAAGCACAATATGGTGCTTCATCCAGATCATAATCTCCCTGAGGCGCAGGGATTTAGACAAGTACTTGATTTCCTAGTAGAGTCTAGGATCGGTTTTGCACTATCTCATAATGTGCAGCTAGTGTTACCATATATTCGGCAATTCTATGATCATCTGCAGGTAGATTGGTCGGTCACACCGACAGTTCTACGTACTCGCATTGCTGGACAACCGCTGGTCTTCTCGGCGGATATGCTGCGTCAAGTGTTGCAGCTGGGCACACAAGAAGAAGAAGCTGGTCCGATAGAGTTTCCTTTGAGTATAAGGCAAGCAGCCTTTCTGAGAATGGGATACAGTCAAGACGTGACAAAAGTTTCATATATGAAGAGTGGATTAATTGGACAATGGAGATTTCTTGCGCATGTCTTTATGGTATGCTTTGCTCCAAAGAAGGCAGGATTCGATTATATGGTTGCGAAGATGCAGTCCGGGATAGTTGCGATGGTTTATAATCGACCATACAGCTTTTCGGAGATGTTTTTCTCTGAGTTTGTTCACCAAATAACCGCACCAGAAAATCAGCAGTTTCCGTTATATCCGCGGTTCATTATGATGTTGATCAGGCATTTCTTGCCAAATCTTCCGCCGTCAAACGACATTCAAAGCGTTGCTGTTATGGACAAAAGGATTTTCGCTGTTTGTTCCTCACACCGAGGAAGATTGGCTGTTCCAGTGGAGCGTCCATTATTCGGAGCAATCTTGGACAGGAACTTTGAAGCCCCGGATGTTGCCAACTGGGCAGGGGTAGTCGAATTTCAAGCAACACAACCACAGCCACAACAACAACAACAACAGCCACCGCCATAGCGTGTTCAAAGGCGCAGACAAAGACCATCAGCGAGTCAAACTCAGGAGTCAAGGCCTTCGACAAGTCAGCAGCCAGAAGTTCAAGAAGCCGGGCCATCAAATGTTCCAACTGAAGTTGAGCAACTGTGCCAAACGCTTAATGAAATCTGGGAGGCAGGGCCTCATGCGAACGAAGATGTGGCTGCAGCGCTAGTAGGTGAACTACTTAGTCCACCAGAAGGAGAGGAAGACGTGTTAAGAGATGTTGATGAATATATGCCGGAGCAAGCTGATAAAGTTTTGTCATCATCGGAAACCGAGTCAGAAGAAATGGAGGAGCTAGAGGTTGAAGCTCCTGAATCAGTGGCTACAGAACCTAATGTTCAAATTGGAACGTATGGATCTAGGTTAGTAGTTAATGAAGAGGCCTCGAGGAGGAGAGTAGTAAGGGAATCAGACGAATCGGATTTTGAAGAGGGGGAAGTTGCTCCCTTAGTGACTCGGCAAAGGGCCAAGCGTCACAGGTTTATGCAAGGGTCATCCTCAGCATCCGATGCACAACAACCTCAAACTCAAACTCCAGAACCTCAAGCCACCGCTCCACCACCACCACCACCTCAACATGAACCATACATTCCATCACCATTCATCCCTACTCCTATTCAGTCCATTCCATCTACCTCGACCACCTACGCTGACAACCAACGGTTTATGCAACTTAAGGGACGCGTTGACTTCCAGCATGTTCAAATCTTAAGCCTAACAAAGGCGATCGGCGAACTCCAGGCGCATAATGCAAATCTTGATAAGGATAATGCCGAGTTGAAGAAGATTGTGGAGAATGTCAGGGAAGAGAACACAGAGTTAAAGTCCTTTATTGCAGATCAATCAGAAGAGATCCGATCGATGAGGTCCCTCCTTGAGCAGCTAATGAAAAATCTAAAAGCTCAGGGGGAGACAAGTTGTAGGGATAATGAGGAGCAGCGTAGAGACGAAGACAAGGCTACACAACTTCAGGGGGAGCCCAGTCAAGTTGAAGGAGAAATAGGAGAAGCGAGTTCATCGAAGCAGCCTACAGATTTTGAAATCAGTGAGATGATCGACGCTCTTATGGATCTCGATGATGATCCGATGGATGTAGGTTTTGACTACGACGATGAAGAGCTAGAAGAAGGAGAGTTTGTGCCAGAGGAGATAGTAGACTGGCAGTCAGATGACGAAGTACTTGCTGATGAGGATGATGAAGCCGACGAGATAGTCGTACAGCAAAATCCTATCACGGATACTTACATGATAGATGGGAATAATATTGTCAACGTAGATGTAGTGAATGCTACATTGAATACTCAGCCATCAACAGAAGAACCTGCTAGAGAGCTATCAAACGAAGAAAAACGAAAGTTATGGTTCAGGGCTGAACAGAAGGAGTTAAGCTTAAGAAGACAATGAGAGTGCCAGGTACTGGGAAGCTGTCTGCACGCATATTAAGCTGGTTCTTTGATAGAGAACTGCAGCTATTTGTAATTAAAAGGAAAGACGGGCTTCAGTACATGAGGCGAACTTTAAAAGCATTCAACTCCCTGCCAAAGATCGAAATTACAGACCTAGCATGGAAAGATCTGATAAACATTGGCAATGATCCCTATGCGGACGTTATCGCAAGAATCATAAGAAAGGAGGGAAGATCGAGGAAATTTGAGCGTCTGAGTCCAAGGGTCGGGAGAAGAGTAGAAGATCTGTCACGTATCGATCCTCTAACTGGACGACCTTGGATGATGATTCACTATAAGCCAGCTAGATGTCTTAGCAAGGTGCCTCTCAAGCCGATGCCACAGAATGTTTTGAAAAATCTGCATTGGTGGTACGCTGACACTGAGACTGGGGAAGCGGTCATGGAAGATTTTGAAGAAAACGTTATTCTTAGAGTCTACGACCCTCTTCACCTGGTAAACCTCTCTAAAGATGATCTTCATATTTTGCATGCCTGTAAGATCTCTAGTGATGCACATATGGACAGTGAAGCTAGTAAGTATGAAAATGTAGTCAAGTTATGTGTCGAAAAAGGTTTGTATGCTGGTAGTAGTTTGAATCAATAAATAAACAAAGTTCTTAAGTCAAATGTGTGAATTATTAGAAGCTATCGTCAAGGGGGAGTCTGTTGGTACATCCTGTGTGACGATAGCAGTCTAAGTGATCCTACATTGTGATTTTAGCAAGTGTGTGTTATATATGTTTATATATGGTTGATATTTATTAGTGTTTGTATGTTTGAACTTGATGTAACGTATTACAAGAAGTTCAAACATAAAGTACAAAGATAAAATCAATCATAAGTAATAACATAAGGTTCGACACTTAGTTGTTTATGTAAAAGGCTAGATTCGAATCAGACAAGGCTTGGCATTCGAATCTGTGATAGATTCGAATGTAGCCTAGATTCGAAGAGCCCAGATTCGAGAGTGTCTTTGTGGACAGACTCGAATGGGCCTTGGGCCAGATTCGAGTTTGGCCCACATCAGACTCGAATCAGGGTCTATAATTAGGGATAGACTCGAGATATTATTAGACTTTTTGCAGAATTCGTGAGGGATTAAGCAATAAGCGGTCTCGAGTTTATCAGCTTGGTGAGTGTTCTTTCGGAGAGAATCAGTTCGTAGGATCGCTCGTGTGTCGTTCGTTCAGCCTCTGATAGTCTCCGTGTTTCGTAGTTGAGAGTTGTCCGTCTACCCGTTAACGAGGATTCCGCACTCGTTGACGGCTCCGCGTCTAGATAGATCTCGTAGTGGTAGACCTTACACCTTTTCACCTTTGATCTCTTCAAAGAATGAACTTTCATCAAATCGAACATCTCGACTTATCACAATTTTCTTTGTCGTTGGATTATAGAGGTTGTATGCTTTGCTTCTTTCACTATAGCCAATAAAGATGCACTTTTCTGACTTGTCATTCAACTTGCTTCTCATTGAACCCGGAACATGAGAATAAGCAACACTTCCAAATACTTTTAGATGATGAACACTTGGTTTTGTACCATACCATGCTTCATGTGGTGTGCAATTTCCGAAACTCCTTGTTAGTGACCTGGTAATAAGATAAACTGCACAAGAAACAGCTTCAGCCCAAAAACTTCTTGCTAACCTCTTCCTTATTAATAGACATCTTGCCATCTCCATTATTGTTCTATTCTTCCTTTCACATACTCCATTTTGTTGGGGCGTATAACGAACTGTCATTTCATGTCGAATGCCATTATCTCGACAATATTTCTCAAATTCATTTGAGAAATATTCACTCCCACGATCTGTCCGCAAAGTATTAATTTTTAACCCCGTAAAATTCTCAACTTCAGTCTTGAAATCCATAAACTTTGAAAAACTTCAGATTTTTCTTTAACACAATACACCCAAACTTTTCGTGAGAAATCATCAATAAAAGAGATAAAATAACGATTACCTCCCAAAGATGAAACGGTCATTGGCCCACATAGATCTGAGTGAATAAGCTGCAACGGTCTTTTTGCCTGCCACGATGATTGAGAGGGAAATAGGGTTCTATGTTGCTTTCCAAATTGACAAGCTTCACAAACTTCATTCATACGGTCAATTTTAGGCAATCTTCTCACCATCATTTTCCTTGATAGTAATTCCAAATCTCCATAGTTCAAATGACCATACCTATCATGCCATAACTTGAAAACTCCTTTGTCAACACCAACAAAACATGACATATTTTGATTTTGAAGAGCCAACGAGAAAAGATTATTTGACGCAACCGTAACTCTAGCAATGACTTGATTTTTCTTTGACAAAAAACAAGTCATGTCATGAAAATGAATGTCATAACATTTCTTTAAAAGATGACTAACACAAAGCAAATTACTTTTTAGGCCATGAACAAAATAAACTTCTGACATTTTCTCAATACTTCCTTGTCTTGTTTTAAATTCTAATTCACCAACACCACTAACTTTGTATGATTTTCCATCTCCAATTTTAACTTCGCCATAATCATTTTCAAACAACTTGGAAAATAAATCTTTGTTACCTGTCATATGCTTGCTAGCGCCGCTGTCTATGTACCATACATTTTTCATTATTTCCGCCTTGAGATACTAGCAGCCAAGTGTCTTGATTATGAGACTCCGAGTTTTTATTTCCGCTAGCCCAATTTACATCGTGTTTTTCTCCATCTCTAAACCAACAATCTCTTGCTAATTATCACATTCAAAATAACCGCGTCCTCTTCCTCTTTGATAGCCGCGTCCACGTCCTCTTTGCCAACTTCGATAACTTTGACTTTGATTTGCTTCATTCCACCAATCTTCCTTTCTTCCATAGTTTCATCTTCCACGAGAATTTCCAAATCTTCCTCTCGAGTTTCCTCCTCTTCCACGATCATGATCTTTACCTCTTTGGCTTTTGAAATCATCATGCTTCTCATTTAACAACAACTTTGACTTGAGGGCTTATTCCAAAGTTACTTCTTTCTTTTTCTTAGTAAATCTTTCTTCATGAGCTTGCAACGAGCCAGTTAGTTGATCAATTGTCATGGTTTCTAAATCTTTAGATTCCTCAGTTGCTACAACAATATAATCAAATCTATAATGCAAGGAGCGAAGAATTTTTTCAATGACACGAATATCATCCATAGTTTCACCATTTCTTTTTAATTGGTTAACTACCGACAATACCCGTGAACAGTAATCAGAAACTAGTTCTGCTTCTGTTTTATGCAACCCTTCAAATTCCGCTCGAAGTGTTTGCAACCGTACATTTTTTACCTTTTCAGCGCGTTTGTATGTCATTTCCAAAATCTCCCATGCTTCCTTTGCTGAAGTAGCACCACAAATTTTCTCCCACTCAGCTTCATAGGATTGTACTCCTTGGTATATCCGAAACAAAGCTTGTTGGTTCTTTTTCCTCCATCTTCTTAGATTCTCCTTTTGAGATTGGTTTAACTCTTCTTCATTTTCTTCTTCCGTGTAGCCTTTTTCAACTATCTCCCATTCTTCTTGAGATCCAAGAAGAGCTTTCATTTGGATACTCCATTCGTCATAATTATCTTTGGTTAATTGAGGAACAAAGGAAAGAGGAATAGAGTTGTTCATTTGAACAAATTTTGGACCCTAGATTAACTTGGCTCTGATACCAATTTGTAGAGTGAAAAAAAAGGAGATAAAATTGACACCACAAGAACTCAATTTTACTTATCTTGAATAATTTCTTTCTACCTTACAACTAATGCCAATTTATAGACTAAGTTATGACATTTATTCACTAGCTACATAACTACTCCATTAATTACTAAACTCTTCACCTTTCAAAACTCATGGTGGTTACTAGACATTAATCAACCAAACTCTTCATCTTTTGGTGGTTACATGAATTAATCATAAACTTAAACATAATAATTATTTAAGTTTAGTTTAGTTTATTGCTAACACTATTTTTTGTTTGAGGAAACTATGAATAATGTTTTCTTTGCTAATTTGGCTGTCTATTCTCTAGTCAACATTGCAAGTTGTCTGTGTCTGCGTTTGTGTTCGATTTATATTGATTACTGTATGGTCATCAATGAGCATTGGAGAATTTGTTTTACTTTCTATGATGCTGGAAGCTGTTAGCTGTGTAATTTGTATAGTCTGTGATGGAATTTGTTTTTCCTCTAAAGCAATTCCCTTGCCTTTATCTCGGGATGGTAGAATGAGCCGTCTACTCGATCATCTGATAAATAATTTATTAATGTTTCATGATAACATATCTTCTATCCCCATTTTTTACCTTTAGTATGCTCAAAATGTATTTTATGACCATATCGACCTTGGATAATATTTTGTAATTTACCCAACAAGTTTATTTACTTTTTTGCTTTAATCATTTTTATAAAGCATACAATGGCTTCACAATCTGTTCTTATTGTAAAATATTTTCGTAAAAATATTTTGAAATTTGCAAGAGCATTTATTAAAGCTTGCATCTCAAAATCTAGAGAAGAGATGTCCGGTTCAGACCTGTTTTACTATTGCATAAGCTGAAATTCTTTGTGTACTTTTTGGACTTTGTTTAGAAGGTTTGCAAAGAAGGACTGCTCCCGTTCCTTCTTTACATCCATCACATTCAATAGCAATGTAATCTTGAATTAAAGTCAGTTCTAATTGTTTAATATTTTTAATTGCTTAGCTTTATGTCTTCTTTGTTAAAATTTCTTTGCCCATTTTTTTCGTAATTTTACTGTATAATGGTCCCATAAGTTTAGATAGATTTGGTTTAAATTTTCTTGCATAATTTACTAATCATAGAAATGATTGTATTTGTTTTAAATCTGTTAATTTATCTAAAAAATTTAAAATTTTTGTATATATATGCGATTGTAATTCTATTTACCATTAGCTATTTCCAATCCCAGAAAGGAAATCTTTCTTTTAAATAGTTTCATCTTTCTTGTTCAATTTCTTTAAAAACTGTTTGTAGATGTTGTTCATGTTCTTTAATAGTATTACTCGGGTACTAGAATGTCATCTATGTATACTAAACAAAACTTGTATTTAAGAAAAATACTATCCATAAGTCTACACATTTCATATTGCCCTTCTGAACATGTAAAGGCTGTCCAAGGTTTAAAATTTTCTTCTAACTTTAATTGATTATATCCCGACTTTAAATCAAATTTACTGAAAATATTTTTTTGTTGTATTAATCCTAAAAAAAGTATCTTTATTAGGGATATTATATCCATCATCTTGTGTATTATCATTTAACCTTTTGTAATTATATACTATCCGTGTTTTGTCTCTTTTGATTTCAGAATGATTTTAAACAACAAAGGCTGCAGATCTATGTGGACTAACCGACTTCCTTATTAATCCTTGTGCTAACATTTCCGGAATTTGTTCAGCAAATATTTTTTTACCAGCTGGACTATATTCTATGTTAGTTGTTCTAATTGTTAAATCTGGATTTTTATTACAAACTTACATATGTATTGAACTTTTGCTCTTGTAATATCTGGACCTTTCATAAATTCCTGTAATAAATATGTATCTAGGTGTAAAAGTGCTTGATTGTTTATGTATTGTTGTGAACTATGTTTTTGTGAGTTTTTTAGAAAATCTAAAGCTCCATGTCCACCAGGCTTTCGTGCAAACTCTGATGTAAATGTATAAAGATTAGTAGAAAAACAATAAGAACGTTTACTTAAAGTAATATAATTTCTAACAATTGTAATACTACCATTATATCCTATGAGATAGTCAAGGATAAGTAAACTAGAATTTACAGATTATGGATTAATATTAACTTGTGGTAGAACAGATTCTGAGTTGTAATTCCCAGCAAAGTCTTCAAACTGTGTTCCTTTTGCATCAAGATAATGTGTTAAATGCATTAATGTGTTGTTGGCGATACAAGTAGTTAAAGAGTACTATGATATTTTATGGTATTTTGAAGGAATTAACTTAATTATATGCTTCCAAAATTTTATAACTTTCTGTGTCTAATATTGGGGGTATATAAAAGAAATTCATTATCATCTAACCATATATGGATTTGTAATGTAAGCAAACTGTAAGGGTTTGTTTGATTATTTTTTGTTATTAAAAGTGTCTCCTGCATAGGCTCTATATATACTGACATGTTACTAAATTTTGTGTGTCCTATGTGTTTTCTCTTATCTAGTATTTGTAGCCTTTGTTCTAATTGTAAATAATAAATTTGAAGATCTTTAATTTGTTCTTCCATTATTTCTATTTGTAATGCACGTAATTGTAATGAAATTTCATGTTTTTCTATCCATTCTGTATATGGATTTAATACTCTTTCTCTTTATCTAAAAGGTTGATATGTTCGATAAATGTTGTAAACCTTTTCTAAACATCTACAACAAATTTTCTTAAAACACTCTTCACAGTGTGATCTTTTGTTAATTGGCAGATAGTAATTACAAATAAAACGCTGAATGTAATTATTTCCTCTATTATGTTGCCATCTATGTTTACATGTTGTTTCTTCTATATTAGCATATAGATTCAAGATCAATGGGGTACCATGTTAGACTGGGATACTGGGGAACCATTTATAGTCAATCATATATCATTAAAATCATTAAAATATAATATACATTTTACTTAAAATTCTTTCCCACATTAATTAATGTTGGGGGTAAAAATGGTATTAAAAAAATTTAAATTGATATCAAAGATTCTGTGTAAACCATTAAAATCTCTATTTTAGTTAATATCATTTATTACACACTCATACTGAACATGTGCAATAATGAAACTCCATAAACCACGATTGAACATGTTCAATACCATCAGTGTTGGTTTATCACCAAAACGTTTAACATCGACAAAAAAAAAAAACTCCAACTGCACATGTTCAATAGCGTGTAAATGAAATTGAACATTCACGAACAGTTTGAAGAAAATAATAAATATCTTTATCTGACACATCCGGTTGAACATGTTCACTAAAACCCATTGTCGAATCCAATTGAACATGTGCACTAAAACCTATTGTCGAATCCGATTGAACTAATACCCATTGTCGAATTTCATTGAACATGTTCATTAAAACTCATTTTGAAATTTATTATAGATATGTTATGGAAGTAAATCTTTATAATTAAGGGAACTATTATATTATTAGTTGTCAATATAAATCAAATTGACTATATTACCATTTTAAACTTATAACCAAACATGGATGGACTCCGGTTCTCCAGTCTAACATGATACCCCTTGATCCCGACCCTTAGCATATATATATATATATATATGTATATATATATATATATATGTATATATATATATATATATATATATATATATATATATATATATATATATGCCATTTTTGTACATCCTTCTTCTTCTTCATCACTATATATACTGTAAAACTGAGTAACTATTCAATCGTATTCTTCTAACTGTCAGATTATTCTTTTCTATAGTGTTTTGATTTTGATTTTCATTTGGGCGTCTGTTTGCTAAATGTGATTCTTCTCCACAAATAAAACATTTACAACTTCTGCTCTGTCTTTTATCAATTTATCTTTTTTAAAGGGCTTATATTTATTAAATGTTGTACTTTTTTTGTTTTTTCTTTCTTTTATAATCTCCATAACCATAAGCCTGTGATGTGAAAATAGTTGTTTCGCAGAATGCATGAGTTTTTTCTTAGTTGTTCTTGTAAAGCTATTTCTTTGCATTTTTCTTCTAATTTGGTAAAAACAAAAGTAATTCTAGGTCCTATTCCTAGATTATTTTCGTTACCGTATAACTGTCTCCACTATTCATGTAAGCTTCTTCCTAAATCTCCTGGAAGTTTTATAAAATATTTGTCGCATAAATCTTGTTCCATTGTTTTTCCTGTTTGAAATAAGAATCTCGTAAAATCTTGATTCACTTATATATTTCATATTAGCTATACTAAGTTTTTCTAAGTTTCTAATAGTTGTATCTCGTATAAAAGTATTTTCTTTGGCCGGATCTATCCCTAGTAATAAAGTTATAATTGTACTTGTAATATTATACGGATCGTCTCCTAGAGTTTAATTTGGTTTATTTCTTCTGGATTGTGGGCTTTTTTACTTTGCCATAATCCTTACGCTGTTGGTCCTAATGTTGTTTCTAGATAAGAAAACATGTCCATGTTGCTATGTTTATTTGTTTCCCCAACTTCGAACTACTGTGTGTTCCCATATTAGGATTTCATCCGGCAACATTTATGGACTTGATTTTTTTTATATCAACATATCTCTACTGTATGTATTGTTAGTTTAATCTTGATTATATAATTAGTTTAGAGATAAATATGTAATTGTATAAAGTATAAGGGCCTAGAATAGCATGTTGTAAACATGAAGAGTTGCAACTATTCGTAAAAGTCGCAACCATTCATGAAAGGGTACCACGAACCATTGTGTCGGTTCACTCACACCCTTTCGTCTAGTATATATAGATTGTATTGTAAAGATTGTAAAGTGTGATTTCAAAGATTGTTTATAATAAAGATTAGTTTGGTAAATCCTGTGTTTATTCAGAGAGTTTTTCCAACATTTGGTATCAGAGCGCAAGGTCATTAGATCCTAAATTCTCATCATTTACCGAGAGACAGAAACAATCCAAGAAATACACCCGACGATTAGAACATCGTCGTTAAGGAGATTGGCAAAGAGATTGCCAGATTGATACACGGCGCAGACGAACACAGTAGTGTTCTACCACCAACCGGCACCAACAAGAAATCAGATTGATTTCAAGAGACGAGGAATCTAGAAAAGATTCAATTTTAGAGAAATCAGAAAGTTTCTCATCACAGTTTGGCAACCCCACGGAACCAAGCAACAATTCAACAACATCAAGAAATCAGAAAGCACATCAAAGATTGCATCAGGGCAACAAATTGAAGGCAACGAATTTTTCCACAAAAAAAACAGTAAGCCCCTTCGCAAATATCACATATAGAAATAGATTTAGCAAACCCTAGAAATTAGTCAAAGGGATATACCAGTACGTATAAGCCTCGTACCGAAAGCAATAGAAGCCAAAATCAGAAAGATATAACCTGATTTTGAAGAAGCCACCGCAGAAAAATCCACAGAAAAGTGCCACCGCCGTAGGAGTGAACCCACGGACAGAAACCCGTAACCAAACCGCCGCCACAAACCACCAGAACCAACGAACGCCGCCATCATTAGAGGCATCGATTAGGGTTCCAGTACACGCATCGAACGAAAACTCAGAAGAAACCATAAAAAGTAATACATAGGCGCCGATTAGAAGTAGGCATCAGAAGGGTTTCTCAAGTTCAGCGAACCATCGATTCATACCTAGGGTTACATCGATTAAACAGAGGCATAGTACCGAATCGCAAGAAACCGATTCAGAAGAGGCATCCATCAGAGAGTGTGGCACCGATTGGAAGAAAAGAGGCACCGTTTCAGAAGAGATATAATAGCACCGATTCATCAAGCGTAGCATCGATTCACAGAAAGGGTGATAGAGAAGAGATAGAAGAAGCGAAGAAATATTTCAGAGAGAGAGATTGCACCGGTTCAAAGTAAAAGGCAAAAACACGTTTTTTCCCAGTGAAAGCAGAGGCCAAAAGGTGCCAAGAAAGCCCAAAGAGGGGGGCCAAGTTGAAGAAGAAAAGGCCCAACAGAACAAGTAAAAGGCAAAAAGAAAAAAAAACAGGTTTTTCTTTTCAATTTTTTAATTTTAATATATATATTCTGTTTATATATATTATAATTATTTTAGAAGTTTAGATTTTAATTTATTAGAAAATAAATTAAAGTTTGAAATTTGCCATTATAATTTAAGTTAGAAAAGGATTAAATTATTTGAGAAGTAATTGTGGTTAGACAAAACAATTAAGTTGATTTGTTATTAGATTTATATTGGTTTTAGCATAATACCAAATTAGAGAGTATGATGGGAGAGAAAAGTATAGATACAGAAATAGACCGGGGTTCAAGAAAGAGAAAAAAGAAAAAGAAAAGGAGAAAGAGAAAGAGTTATTGATCACGAGTAGATCAATAAGAAAGATAGAGATAGAGAAAGACAGAAAGAGTTATTGATCGAGAGTAGATCAATAACAAGAAAGAGAGAGAGATAGAGAGAGTAGACAAGGTCGAGATTAGACCTAAGAGAGTATGATTGATCGAGAGTAGATGATCAATCAAAGAAAAATTGATCAAGAGTAGATCATTTTTCTTAAAAGGAGAGATTCAAAGAAGAACCGATCGAGAGTAGATCGTTTTTCTTAAAGTAGGTTAGAGAAACCGAAGATTTGATTCAGCAAAATCAAATACAGATAGAGAGACCGCATTTGAGACACAGATGCAGCATTTGAGACACAAATGCAGAGACAGTTAGAGAACCTAACAAGATTGAGATTACACGAGCAAGAAGATGCAAGTGTTGAAGACAAACAGAAGAAACAGAAGATTGAAAACTTGAAGAACAATCAAGATTAAGGGGGAGAATGTTAGTTTAATCTTGATTATATAATTAGTTTAGAGATAAATATGTAATTGTATAAAGTATAAGGGCCTAGAATAGCATGTTGTAAACATGAAGAGTTGCAACTATTCGTAAAAGTCGCAACCATTCATGAAAGGGTACCACGAACCATTGTGTCGGTTCACTCACACCCTTTCGTCTAGTATATATAGATTGTATTGTAAAGATTGTAAAGTGTGATTTCAAAGATTGTTTATAATAAAGATTAGTTTGGTAAATCCTGTGTTTATTCAGAGAGTTTTTCCAACATGTATTACCTATTGGTAAGCTATTGGTAGTCTCTTTGTCTTGTATATTGTGATTCTCCCTGGTAGCTTAAACTAGGTTGTGACCATGGGTGTCTTTCACTTGTGCTTGAAGTCGATCCACTTCCTATATTAGTCCATTCTGTCTTAGGTCTTTTATTTACACATTTTACCTCTTTCATTTCATCATCAACGTAATTTGTATCTGTTTTGTAAAATTCATGTGTCAAAGCCTTTCCATTTTTTATGTTTGCCACTAATGGTAAATTATAATATTGTTGTAAAGTTTTGTAAGCTACTTGATAAATCATATTTAATTTTTTTATACATTCAATAAGCATATCATCAATTTGTTCTTGTATGTCAAATTCTGTAAATTTTCTAATGTTTTACCTTATTTCATTTGTTTCGAAAACTGATTCTTCAACTATATTTTCTTCTTCGTAGTAACTTATGTCAATTTTACTAAAACTTATTTCTAGATATTCTATGTCGTCTTCTTCAGGATCATACATAGGTTCTATATTTGTATCATATATTGGTTCTGCTACATGTTCTTTCATTCATAAAGTTTGACTCCTCATTATCATCTTCTAGTTCTCTATGAGTTTCTTTTTTATACTTTACAAATCGTAGGCTAGGTATTCCCTTTGTAATTCTTTATAAAACACTTCCCTAATTTAGGAATTAAAACCCCTGTATCTTTTCCTATAATCTTTTCTAAGGACCATTCTAAATCGACTAAAATTTTGAGGATCAATTTTGGTTGGTTCAATCGTTTCTATGGCCTTTGATGCTATGTTGTATACTATTTCTTCTATATATTTACTTTAAACTTCATTCCTGAAATGTTACTAGATTTTCCTAAGGTTTCTATACTTATCACTAGATTATTTCCATCATAATATTTATCTATAACACAATTTTAAGTTTAGATAAATCATTTATATGTTTTAATATTCCTGGTACACAGTAAAATAAGGCAGAATTTTGACTAAGATCCACTTTCATACCAGAAAATATTGCCTTTCTTGTGTCTGTTTTCCATGAGGAAGCTGTTAATAGTACTCGAATAACCACTAAACCTATATGGGCAAATAACTTTTTGGTCCGTTTTGATCTTTTTAATTGTTTCACATGCAAATAGATTCAAAGTGACTGTATTATCTACTACTTTTACACTTTGTTACTATTTTGGATTAATACTGCGTTAATGTTATATGGTCTGTTTTCTATACTTATCACTAGATTATTTCCATCATAATATTTATCTATAACACAATTTTAAGTTTAGATAAATCATTTATATGTTTTAATATTCCTGGTACACAGTAAAATAAGGCAAAATTTTAACTAAGATCCACTTTCATACCAGAAAATATTGCCTTTCTTGTGTCTGTTTTCCATGAGGAAGCTGTTAATAGTACTCGAATAACCACTAAACCTATATGGGCAAATAACTTTTTGGTCTGTTTTGATCTTTTTAATTGTTTCACATGCAAATAGATTCAAAGTGACTCTATTATCTACTACTTTTACACTTTGTTACTATTTTGGATTAATACTGCGTTAATGTTATATGGTCTTGTTCTATATAATACTCGTGGATTTAATATTTCTAGTTTGGGGTGACAATTTTGACCCAACGGGCCAAACGAGACAGACGATTAAATTGATTCGTAGTAAAAACTAAGCAAGAACATAACTTCTTTTACAAATGAAAATTTATAAAACAGTGTATTAAACAAATTGTTATTTGAAAAAATTTTCAAAATTATGTAAAATTTATGACTTTTGGTCGTCAACCTGTTTGCTTGAACGGGTCGAAATTGCCACCCTTATTTCTAGTTGGTGTTAATTATATAATTCTAAATTTCTGTTTACGTCAAATTCTTTTGAACAATTTGTTGTGAAGTATTAGAACACAATCCTTTTTTGTAACAACCTATTTATAAAATTATTCGATGTAATAATATCATGTATGTTACTTGTTGAGTTTCTATGTTCTTGAATAGTACGACTTCTTCCTAATAAAGAATTCATTTTGTGGATTTCAACATTTATATTCAGTTAATTTTGTGAGTTAATAGTTGTGTATTAATAGGTACATTCTGAATTTGATAGCTTAATTGTTGTATACTATCGTTACTAGGTAATTTATTTTTTAAATGTTTTAATTCAATCAATAATTGATTAATTTGTTTGTTGTAACAACTGTTGTGTAACACCTTTAAAATTTTCTTTTCCTAAACTGTATCCTAGATTTATATGTAATCTGCTATTCCGTTTATATGTGTATTGTCCGAATGTAAATTATGTTTAAAGGTTTTATCAAACCTACAAGTCAACTAATGATGGTCTAAAGTGGCTATCCAACATTCTTTTGTTTTGAATTCGAGATCTAAATATTCTAATTTCTTTAACAAGTTTTGGTTTTTTATGATTGAAAAATTCCTATCCCAAAAGTTTCGTCTTTAACATACCAACTTTTTAAAAACTTTTCCCCATAGATTTTATGTTATATAAATACACATATCTTAACAAACATATCTTAAAACAACACTATAATCCATATACTAATATCATAGTACATTAGTACAAGACTTTTTTGACCCTCACCTCAGTGAGTTTCTAGATATAATGGCTTTTTATGCGTAAGGGTGGATCCAAGATTTTTTTGTTATAGTTGTCACTTTTTTAAAATAAATTTAATACTTAAAATTTTGAAATATTTTCTAAGATGGGTCGGGTCACTGAAATGGGTTGCCACCACAATACCATTAAAACTTAAAAGCAACAACAATATTTGTCCATTAACCTAATTACCTAAAATATAAAATAAATAAATTTTTCAGTAAATTAAACATAAATACTTTCAATAAATTAAAGTATTAACCATCTACTCACTACAATTAACAAGTTAACAAATAAACAATTAAAATGACTAAACTAAATGAGAATTGAGAAAAACAGTTAATTATATATATATATATATATATATATATATATATATATATATATATATATAGAGAGAGAGAGAGAGAGAGAGAGAGAGAGAGAGAGAATGAGAATGATAGACGTGAGGAGATAGGGAGAGAGGGAGAGAGAGAGATGTTAGATTTATTTTATTTCAATCAAAGAGGTTTGTTTTGTAATAATATGTAACTATTTAATTTCAATGTAATTGTCTTTAATAGTTTATGTACTTTTTCATTTTAGATAGAAAGTTGAGGGTTGTTCCATGTAAACTCCTCAAACTAGTCCTAGGTATAAAAAGCATGGTTGATCTAGAGTTTTGTAACCTTTTGTCCACTTGGATGAAAATCTGAATATTCTATTTGCAAAAGCGGCGGCTGTGAAAAGAACAAATATTGAGTGAAAAATATTTTCTTTGTTATCACTTCTCAGTCATTCTTCAATCTAAATCATCCTGAGTGCATGAATCCTCTGGGATCACTACAACAAGAGACCGTAGGGAGATTGGGTGAAGGCCGCTCGATTAAATATTGATAGGTATGAGTTTTTGATACTAAACAAGGATGACAATCCATTACATATTGATAGGTACGAGTTTTTAATGCTAAACAAGGATGACAATCCATTATGGAACCTGATTGCATAGAGCTAGGTTGATAGATTAATCATGATTGTTAGACTAGATTTGTAAAATAGATTAGAAATTGTATTAATTATGTAATTATAGAAAGTGCAAGTACCAAAAATTGCACTTGATAATTCCGAAGTGTTGTGTCTATTTGAAAAGATACAACCGTTCATGAAAGGGAACTATGAAGAGTTGCAACCTTTCGTTCGCACCTCTTAGACTATTATATATAGGAACCTTATTCAATATTGGAATTGTGTGGATTCTAAAGATTATTAATAAAAGATTGTTAGTTTGATTATTCAAGATCCTGTGCAAAGTTTATCAGTTTATACGGATTCATCCAACATTTGGTATCAAAGCAACAATTTAATCAAACCATTCAATTTCATCATATACCAACAACAATCAACGAATGACACCTTCAAGGAGGAATCATCATCGATACCCAAAGGACAGTAAAACATAGGAATTGTTTTACAAACAACCTGGCACCAATTCAACAAGTTTTTCCCAGAAAAAGAGTAAGCCTCATCGTAATACTCACAATAGATATAGTAAACCCTAGATTTCATAGATACCGTACTGAATCAAAGGCAACAAGAAATCAGAAAGATAGAACCTGATTTCAGAAGGCACCACCGCAGAAGAAATCCACAGAAATATTGCCACCACCGTAAGTAAAACCCCATGGACAGAAACCATAACCAACCGACGTCAATCACAACCATAAAACCACCATCGCTACTACAAAAACCATAACCAGCAACACAAATAGGCGCCGATTAGGAGTAGGAAATAGAAGGGTTTTTAGGTTTAGCAATCCATAGCCAACCGATTAAGAGATTACCGTGGTTATAGAAGGAAAATTACATCGATTCATCAAGAGGGTTGCATCGATTCATACAGGGCAATGATGAGAAGAATAGCAACACCGGTTCACAAGAAAAGGGAAAACACCGTTTGAGAGAAATGGTAGATAAGGGAGGATCGCTTCAAAAGGAAGCATAAGCCGGACTCAAAGATAGGAAGGGATACAAGGCCCGAGGAAGCAGTCAAATAAAAGGCCCAAGAAGAAGGGAGACCCAATCAGAATAGAAAGAAGCCCAAGGAAGATAAAGGAGCCCAAAGCAGATTTTGCGGCCCAAGTTAAGGTTTGGTATTTCTCACCCAAATACCTTGTTTTATTTGTGTAGAAATAAAACTAGCAAGATCCGGCACAAAACCAGGTTAGCAACTATAACTTAATCAGTAGTTATTAGCAAATTATAACCTAATCAGTGGTCATTAACAATTAATAAATATGATTAGCAAAGTTCATAAGGAAATTCAATTCAATTAGAAACAATTTCATCGGTGCAATGAAACGACAAATTAATTAATCCGATTGATTTACGATATGATGGATTAATTCAACTACGTACATAATTAAATTAAGATCAGTGACACTAATCATACATTAACAAACTTACTCAGCATTAATTATGCAAGACTAAAACAATTCATTAAACTAATGCATTCATAAGTATTTATGAATTTACATAAAAAGGAAAATACAAGAATACATTTTGAAATACTTTTATACAAAAAAAATGAAAATACCCTCAAATTACACAACCATGGCCGACCTAAAGGAGAGTAGAAAACTAGTTTTTGACTTTCATTCTTTATTCCAAACCCCATTCACCATCAAAATCAAATCCTTCTTCATCATCTTCTTTCACTTCATCTAAGATCATACTCCACCTCCATTTTGCAAGCCACTTTTTCCATCTATAAATAATGGTTCAGTTCATCTTCATTTTCACATCTTTCAAACACAAAACACTCTCTTTTACTCTCTCAAATCCAGCCACAAGGAAGGCAAAAACACCAAAGTTGCAACTTTTTGTCTTCCAATATTTCAAGTGTTTTTGGTGCAACAAAGTTTAAGAACTCAACTTCTACTCATTTTCATTCTTCTAACACATCAAAGTAAGTAAATACTAACTTATAGCCTCTTATATTTATGTTTATATAAGTCTTGCATAATATATATAATCACAAACAACAACAAGTTTCATAAAAACTCAAGTTTATAAATCACTAGTTTTGTTTTAAGTTTGTTTTCTTCAATGTGTTTATAAATATATAAACACATTATGTAAGTATGAATAATATGAGAACATGTTATATAAATGTGTTTCATAGCCTTTTATACATGTGGTTTTTGAATAAACAACAAGAATCACAAGTTGTTTCAAGGATATGAAATCTGGATTTTCGGCAGAAATATTACATCGACTTTGAAAAATCATAACTAATTCAAAACTTAATTGAATGAGTTGATTCTTGTTTCAAAAGTTAGATCTATGTCTAAACTAAATATCAGGAGGTTTTCATAATTTAATATGGAGTTTTGAACCCCCAAGTATTATTTGGGAACCCGGAAGTATAACAGCTCAAAAATGGCCAACATAGGGTTTTCAACGAGTCTTTTCCCTAACCTAAACACCTCGAAAAAATGACCGTTCTTAACTTGAAAAATTCTTTGTACATACTAGTTTATGAATATGAAAACCAAAGCCCAAATCATCTTGGAGCTTGGTCAAAAACAGCCACAAAGTAGGCCGAAAAACGTTGAAAAAGCTGGAGAATTATATATATATATATATATATATATATATATATATATATATATATATATATATATATATATATATATATATATATATATATATATATAAACTTGACGTTTTTAAGTGTTTTTATTTATGAACTTGTTAAGTTGGGTGATTTAAAACATAAAAACCCTTATGCATGCATATTATATATATATATATATATATATATATATATATATATATATATATATATATATATATATATATCTGTGTGTGTGTGTGAGTTATTAAGTCCCTCGTATCATTTAGGACTCGGTTAAACGCGGCTAGTTTCATCACTTATTAACAACGCAGACCTTCGTTTTTACGCTCGAATTTTTCCATCACATTTGCGGTGAGTCTTCATAGCCCCTATTTTTAATGTTACGTTTTGGGGAAGAATTACATGCTTCATTTTCATGTGGACACAAAAGCTTCTTCATTTCTTTTATGTATTACACATGTGGTCCCATCAGCCCTCTAATCATGGACCGTTAGTTACATTTTTATGTAAGCGCGAATATATATGGATAGATCTATCGGGATTAATGTCCCCCACCTAGGTTGGTCGCTCCAACTGCTAAGGGATGCATATATATTTACCATTACAGTATTACAGCGGTGAATACTGCACAGGGCAAACTCATAATTAAGTATCGGTTGCATGATGGTCTTATGTAATACATAACATGAAATTTATGCTTTTATAAATTCAAACTCAACTATTGATGTCCATACAATTCATATTCTCGTGTAAACCTATGAGCTCACCAACAATTTTGTTGACGTAATTTAGCGTGTATTTTCAGGTAATTAAGGCACGTGCACTGCATCGGAAGCATTCCAAGGCTTCCGTTCATTTTGGAGTCGCATCATTTTCAAAATCCGGAGATTTATTTGCATCATTATTGTTAATTTAATTATGTATTTGAATATCTGTAACTTGCGAACTACTCTTCATTTTATTCGGGCTATGTAAAAGAATTTTATATTTTGAAGTTATATTAAGGTATTTTTGAAAACGTCCATATAGTGGTCGTTCACTTGATTATGATTATGCTTCCGCGACGTCACGCCTAGTTTCCAACCGAGGTAACGGGGTGTGACAGATTGGTATCAAAGCCATAGTTATAGTGAATTAGGTTGCATTAGTACCCTAGACTATAGCTACACTTAAGTTTTACTGATTTTAGAAAAACGTCTCGTAAATAACTAAACATTATAAATGGGTCTTGATGATAGAAAACATGTCAAGCCACACAATCATTATCCTGTCCAACTCAGAAGAGGAGTACACCCCTCACAAGCCGAATGAACACGGAGGAATCCGAGGAGGAACCTATGGAGGAAGACGAATCCTCCAGCGGATGGGGAGAACCATCCGGAGAGGACCCACCATCCCCGGTGGCCCCCTCCTACATCCCATACCGCCCTACGGTTTCATTTCACGAACTTACCGCCCCCACCCCAACATGCCGCATATGAAGTTCACGGCCCGAAAGTGGGTAATCATGCCGAGACAAAAGTCTATCCCAATCCCGGCTACTCAGCCAAGCCCACCACAGCAGCGACGGGCAGACGCTCGTAGATGGGGCTGGATGCCCGAGACCCTCCAAGAGTGGAGGCGAGAGGAGGGAATCCTCTCCCAGTTCGAGGTCGGAGGACCATCCTCCGTACCAACCCCACCACTCACCCAGGAGCCCGTAGACTAGACAGTGCCCCTACTAGTGGCAAGAGCCACCCGGCACGATCTCCAAATCAGGCTGCTTAACCAGGAAATCGGGGAAATCATCTCAAGGATCGAGCGTGAGGAGATGCAAAACACGAATATTTACTAGGCAAACCAACATGCCCTCTCGATCCTACAAGACGGACTGGAGGAACTCCGTCAGCGATTGGCCGAATACGAGGCACGCAATAAGGCACTAACGCAACACCTCAATGCCTTGGAGTAGGGAGAGACCCCCGATCACTCCCACACTTAGTGCTTTTCTATCATTGTAATTGTAAGAACTATGAATGTATGTGTTTAAGTTAGAATAGGACTTGAAATTTTCCGGGTAACAACCCGACCCCTATGTAAGAAATTATGTATCAAGCCCTTTATTAATGAAAAATGAAGTTTAACTATGAATCAGTGTTTAATGTTATAGAACTGTATGCCTTAAGAAAATTCGAACCTTTAAGACTCAACTTCTCACACTATACACTTTTCTTAAAAACTTTAAGATAATGCCGCCGAAAAGAGCCATGAACACTGCCGAGATCGAGAAACTGGTCGCACAACGAATGGCAGCAGTTATAGCCAATTACGAAACCAACCGCAATAGCACCATAAACGGAGACGGAGGAGCAAGCCGTACTATGGGAGGGTCTGACTCAACTCAGAATGGGTGTGGCATAAAAGGATGTTTAAGTTGTAAACCCTGATACTTCAACGGGACTGAAGGCGCTATCGGACTGGTTCGCTGGTTTGAGAAACTAGTATCTGTCTTCCACATCAGCGGATGTATAAAAGATGAGAAAGTTAAGTTCGCTACCCACACTCTTCAGGACGGTGCTTTGACTTGGTGAAATTCGTATGCCCAGTCTGTATGAATTGACACGGCTTACCAACTCGCGTGGACTGAGTTGAAACAAATGATGACGGATGAGTAAAACGAACTGCAAAAGATGGAGTCTAAGTTCTGGAATCTTGCTATGAAGGGAACAGATGTCGCTGGGTACACCAACCGTTTCCACGAGTTGAGTCTACTGAGCCCACAAATGGTCACTCCGGAGTACAAGTGTATTAAGCGCTATATATTTGGGGACTTGCTCCTCAAATTCAAGGAAATGCCACCGCATCCAACCCAACTACAATTCAAGGCGCCATTCGTATGGCGAATAATTTGATAGATGAAGTGGCAAGACGAATGGAGGCCAAGGCGGGGGAGAACAAGAGGAAGTGGGAGGACAAATCAGGGAAAGGTTCGGGCTCGCAGTCCAAAAAGCCCGAAACCATCAATGCATTCGTTGTTGGGGCTGAGCCAAGAAAGGGTTACACCGGCCACAAACCATTATGTAGCCGATGCACCTACCACCACGTAGGTCCCTGTCCAACCCCTTGCGGGAAATGTAAGAGACTTGGTCATCTGACCCAAGATTGTAAGTATAACGCCAACGAAAACAACAGCGGCACGCAAAGGAGCTGCTTTGCATGTGGGATAGCTGGGCACTTCAAGAAGGACTGCCCAAAGTTAAGGAACAGTGGTGGAGCTTAAGGGAGAGCCTTTGTGTTGGTAGCCAGTAATGCTCGTCAAGATCCCAACGTAGTAACGGGTACATTCCTTTTTAATGATATGTATGCTTATGTGCTGTTTGATACTAGGGCTTATAGGAGTTTTATATCCGCTAAGTTTAGTAAACAATTAAATGCCACTCTTTCCCCTTTAGACAATACTTATGCTATAGAGCTAGCCAACGGAAAACTGATTGAAGCAAATAGTATAATTAAGAAGTGCACACTAAAATTAGCAGATCATCCCTTTAAGATATACTTGATGCCTATCGAACTCGGAAGCTTCGACGTAGTTATTGGTATGGATTGGTTCTCAGACAATCATGCCGAAATCCTGTGCGGTAAAAAGGTTGTGCGGATATCGCTTAGGAAGAAGAAAGTCCTAACAGTTCAAGGATAAAGAAAGAATCGCCAGTTCATTGTCATCTCTGGTTTAAGAACGCTGAAATGCCTTCAAAGGGGTTGTCAAGCAGTTCTAGTACAATGATGGAGAAAGAGATGAAGGAGAAGCAACTCGAAGAAATCCTGATGGTTCGTGAATACCCAAAAGTCTTTCCTGAAAACTTGACTGGACTTCCACCAGCTAGCAAGTAGAATTTCAGATTGATTTGGTGCCTGGAGCTGCACCTATGGCACGAGCACCTTACCGATTAGCCCCGTCAGAGATGCAAGAATTATTCGATCAGCTGCAAGAGCTGTTGGATAAAGGATTCATCTGACCAAGTTCCTCACCTTGGGGAGCTCCGGTCCTATTCGTGAAGAAGAAAGACGGATCCTTTAGAATGTGCATTGACTATCGCGAGCTAAACAAGTTAACCATCAAAAACCGATACCCTCTCCCAAGAATCGACGACCTATTCGATCAACTGCAAGGATCTAACTTTTATTCAAAGATTGATCTATGGTTAAGATATCACCAGGTTAAGGTACGGGAGGAAGGTATTCCGAAGACAGCTTTCAGAACTCGTTATGGTCACTACGAGTTCCAAGTAATGTCTTTTGGTTTGACCAATGCACCAGCAGTATTCATAGATCTCATGAATCGTGTATGCAAACCCTATTTAGACAAATTCGTCATTGTCTTCATAGATGACATCCTTATCTATTCCAGAAGCAAGGAGGAGCACGAGCAGCATCTGAAATTAATTCTGGAGCTTCTAGAGTAAGAACAGCTATATGCCAAATTTTCGAAGTGTGATTTTTGGCTGCGAGAAGTGAAGTTCCTTGGGCACGTAATCAACAGCCAGTGAATACAAGTGGATCCATAAAAAATCAAGGCCATTAAGAACTGGGCAACCCTAGAACTCCCACATTAATCTGTCAGTTCTTTGGTCTTGTCGGTTATTATAGGCGATTTATTGAGAACTTCTCAAAGATACTTGGTTCTCTAACGGAATTGACTCGTAAGGATGTGAAATATATTTGGGGTGAAGATCAGGAGACGACATTCCAACTATTGAAGCAGAGGTTGTGTAGTGAATCTATTCTATCCTTACCGGAAGGGATAGAAAATTCCATGGTCTACTGCGATGCCTCACACAATGGGTTGGGTTGTGTGTTAATGCAAAAAGATAAAGTTATCGCTTATGCATCGCGACAACTCAAGGTCCACGAGGTGAACTATACGACCCATGACCTAGAGCTCGGAGCGGTGATATTTGCTCTTAAGATATGGAGGCACTACATTTACGGTACTAAGTGCACGGTGTTTACGGACCACAAGAGCCTTCAGCATATTCTAAATCAGAAGGAGTTAAACATGAGACAACGACGCTAGGTTGAGCTGCTCAGTGATTACGACTGCGAGATCCGTTATCATCCAGGCAAAGCAAACGTTGTAGACTATGCCTTGAGTCAAATGGAACGGGTTAAGCCATTGAGAGTCCGAGCCTTGGTCATGACTATACAGTCAAACCTGAACTCTCAGATCCTCGAGGCATAGAGGGAAGCAGCCAAGGATGAAAACCTGCTGGATGAGGCCTTGAGAGGCATGGATAAACAGTTTGAGATCAAAACCGATGGATGCCGATACTTCATAAATAGAATTTGGCTACCAAAGTTCCGAGGGATAAGGAAACTGGTCATCGATGAAGGGGATAAGTAAAGATATGCCATCCACCCAGGATCAGATAAGATGTATCACGATTTGACAGAGTTGTACTAGTGGCCGAATATGAAGCCTGACATTGCTACGTATGGCAGCAAGTGCTTAACATGTTTGAAGGTTAAGGCTGAGAACCAGAAACCTTAAATATTATTGGTACAACCCGAGATACCACAATGGAAGTGGGAGAGAATAACAATGAACTTCGTTACAAAACTGCCGAAAACTTTTGGTAGTTATGACACCATCTGGGTGATCGTAGACCGACTCACAAAGACTGCCCATTTCCTGCCAATCAAGGAGACTGATAAGATGGATAAGTTAACATGAATCTATCTTAAAGAAGATGTCTCAAGGCATGGAGTTTCCGTATCGACTATATCAAATACAGACAGTCGGTTCACATCAAGGTTTTGGCAATCATTGCAAGAGGCTTTGGGTACGCGCTTAAATATGAGTACATCTTACCATCCACAAACCGACGATCAAAGTGAAAGGACCATTCAGACGATAGAGGATATGCAAAGGGCATGTGTAATTGATTTCGGCAAGAGTTGGGACAGATACCTACCATTAGTCGAGTTATCCTACAACGATAGCTATCACTCGAGCATTAAAGCTGCTCCGTTTGAGGCACTTTACGTGCGAAAGTGTCGATCGCCGATTTGTTGGGCTGAAGTAGGGGATAGTCAAATCGCCGATTCGGAACCGATTAAAGATCGCACGGGATTGGCAGAAAAGCTATGTCGATGTTAGACGGAATGAATTCCATGAGGGAGACCAAGTAATGCTGAAAGTCTTGCCTTGGAAAGGCATAATCCGTTTTGGGAAACGAGGAAAGCTCAATCCTCGTTATATCGGGCCATTCAAGATATCCAAAAGAATTGGACCGGTAGCCTACCAACTCGATCTGCCGCCAGAGCTAAGTAATGTACATAATACCTTCCACGTCTCCAACCTAAAGAAATTCTTGTCCGACGAAACACTCGTCATACCCATGGATGAACTGCATCTAGATGATAAGCTGCACTTCATTGAACAACCTTTAGAAATAATGGACCGAGAAGTCAAGAAACTAAAACACAGCCGCATACCAATAGTGAAGGTCAGATGGAACTCTAAGCATGGTCTTGAGTTTACATGGGAACGCGAAGACCAGTTTCGAGAGAAATACCCCCATTTGTTCTCAAATACCCAGGCATCGGAGAACACGAACTAATTTCGGGACGAAATTCCCTTAACAGGAGGAGACTGTAACATCTGGCACAAAAACCAGGTTATCAACAATAACTTAATCAGTAGTTATTAGCAAATTATAACTTAATCAGTGGTCACTTGTAAGGTCTTCACACTACAGATCTATCTAGACGCGAGACCGTCAACGAGTGCGGAATCCTCGTTAACGGGTTGACGGATACAACTGTCACTCGGAACACGGAGACTATCAACAAGCTGTACGAACGACAACGGACGCACCTACTAATTGATTCTCTCCGAAACAACACTAAAAACTCTGATAAACTCGAAATCGCCTTTTGCTTAATCCCTCACGAATTCTGCTAAAAGTCTCTTAATGATTCGAGTCTATTCCTAATTATAGATGACCATTCGAGTTTGTCATGGGCCAAACTCGAATCAGGCCCATTCGAGTTTGTCCCCTGGACACTCTCGAATCTACCTTATGATGTACATTCGAATCTGCCTAGGAACACATTCGAATCTGTCATAGATTCGAATGCCAATCCTTAGAGAATTCGAATTTACTCTTTCACATATTTAACGTAGTATTGAAACTTATGTTTTTAACTTATGCTTGAATTTATCTTTGAACTTTATGTTTGAACTTCTTCTAATTCATTACATCAAGTTCAACCATACAATCAATAACTATCAAACATATATAAACATATATATCAAAAACTCGTTAAATCTTAATGCTTTGAATATTACTTAAACCAAAATGCTAGATCACTTAGACTGCTATCGTCACACAGGGTGTACCAACAGACTCCGCCTTGACGATAGCTTCTAACAATTCACACATTTGATTAAGTACTTTGTTTATTTATTCAAACTGCTGCCAGCATACAAACCTTTCTCAATACACACTTTAACTACATTTTCATACTTCCTAGCCTCACTATCCATATGAGTGTCGCTTGAGATTCTATGAGCATGTAGCACTTGAAGGTCATCTTTAGAAAGGTTTACAAGGTGAAAGGGATCGTAGACTCTAAGAATCACTTTTTCTTCATAGTCCTCCGTCACAGCTTCTCCTGTCTCACTTTCCACATACCACCAATTTAGATTTTTCATGACGTCCTGTGGCATTGGTTTGAGAGGAACCTTTCTCAGACATCTAACTGGTTTGTATTGTATTTTCATCCATGGACGACCAGTTAGAGGGTCAATTCGAGTATGGTCCATTCCTCGTTTACCTACCCTTGGATTGAGCCGTTCGAACTTCCTAGACCTCCCTTCTTTTCTTATGATCTTTGCAATTATTTCAGCGTAAGGGTCGTTGCCTATGTTGATTAGCTCCTTCCATGCTAACGCCTTTATCTCAATCTTCGGCAAGGAGTTGAACACTTTCAGAGTTTTTCTGAGATACTGGAGACCATCTTTTCGTTTGATGATGAATAGCTGCAATTCCCGTTCAAAGAACCAGCTCAAAATGTTTCCTGATAGCTCTCCAGTACCCGGCACACGTATCTTCTTTTTCAACTCTAACTCCTTTTGCTCTGCCCTGAACCATAGTTTTGTTTTCTCCTCATTGGTAAGCTCTCTGGCAGGCTCTTCTCTTGATGAATCAACATTTAAAGCAGCATTGACTACTTCTATGTTAATCACATTATTTCCGTCTATCACATATGTATCTGTGATGGGGTTTTGCCGAACGATGATCTCATTTGCTTCATCATCTTCATCAACACAAACTTCATCATCAGATTTCCAATCTGTTACGTCTTCCGGTACAAATTCTCCTTCTTCTAACTCCTCCATATCATCCTCAAAATCAAAGCCAAGGTCCATAGGGTCATCTTCGAGATCCATTAGTGCTTCAATCATTTCGTGTATCTCCGACTCTGTGACCTTTGAAGAACTGGCTTCACCTACTTAAGCTCCCGATTGACCTGGCTCCCCTGAGTCTCAGCATCCTGAGCAGCAGTAAAATCTACTGGCTCATTATGTCTTTGCGTGTTGGGATCATTGCCGTCATTATCTCCATCATTATTTTCATCCCTGTGCAGCTCTACTTGATCACGGCAGCTTGTCTCCCCCTGAGCCTTTAGATTTTGCATTAATTGCTCAATCAGGGAGCGCATCGATCGTATTTCGGCCGCTTGATTAGCAACAAAGGTTTTCAGCTCCAAGTTTTCTTCCTGAACCTTGCCCACAACCTTCTTCAGCTCGGCATTCTCGATGTCTATTTTGGCATTATGCTTTTGAATTTCGCTGAGAGCCGTTGTCAAACCAAAAATTTGAATGTGTTGGAAGTCAACTCTGCTCTTCAGCTCAGAAAATCGTTGATTCTCCATGAAAGTGGATGAAGTTGATGGTATGGATTGTATGGGGGTTGGGACGATTGGAGATGGAATGTACGGTTCAACAGGTGGTGATGGTGGTGGAATGGTAGATTGAGTGGGTGGAGGTTGAGGGATTTCTGGCTGCGCAGCAGAAGCTGAGGTAGCTCCCTGCATAAATCGATGGTGCTTTGCCCTTTGCCTTGTGACTAACGGGGCAACATCTTCCTCCTCAAAATCAGAGTCATCAGACTCCCCTGATGCTCGTCGCCTTGTAGCTTCTTCAGTCACCACTAATCGCGATCCATAAGTTCCTATCTGAACGGATGGTTCTTCAGTTACAGTATCTGGAACTTCAACTTCAATCTCTTCCATTTCTTCAGACTCAGAAGTTGATATGGCTTCGCCTTCGGGCACTGATTGATATTCATCAATTTGCCTAAGAATGTCATCTTCTCCTTCCGGAGGCTCTAACAATTCCCCAACTAACTGTGTCGTAATTTCTTCATTTGCATTTGGACCTGCTTCCCAAATCTCGTACAATGTTTGACATAGCTGATCAGATGTCGGAACAGATACTGTTGGTGCACTTGAAGGTCCAGCCTCTTGTGGCTTTTGAACTTCACTGGTAGAAGGCCTCTCTGCCTGAGTTTGACTCGCTGAAGGCCTTTGGCGTCTCCTCTGTTGTTGAGGGCGCGGTGGTTGCTGTGGCTGTCTCTGTTGAAATTCCACCTCTCCTGCCCAGTTGGCATTGTCAGGTGCTACAAAATTCCGGTCGATTACAGCCCCAAACAAAGGTCGCTCTACCGGGACCGCTAACCTTCCTCTATGAGAGGAACAATCCGCAAAAATCCTCTTATCGATAACTGCTACGCTTTGAATGTCATTAAGCTGCAGAAAATTTGGCAAGAAATGCCTGATGAGCATCATCACAAAGCGGGGGTACAGTAACAATCTTTCTCGTTCCGGGGTCGTTATTTGATGAACGAACTCTGAGAAGAACATTTTGGAGAAGCTGAAACGGCGATTATAAACCAAAGCGATCATGCCAGATTGAATCTTGGACACTATGTAATCAAATCCCGCTTTCTACGCCGCGAAGCATACCATGAACACGTGCGCCAGATATCGCCACTGTCCGATTAGCCCACTCTTCATATAAGATGTCTTAGTAACATCTAAACTATAGCCCATACGAACAAAGGCAGCTTGCCTAATACTTAATGGGAAATCTATAGGCCCATTCTCTTGCTCCTGAGTTCCCAGCTGCAGAACTTGACGAAGGATATCAGCAGAAAACACCAACGGATTACCAGCAATCCTTGTCCTAAGAACTGTCGGAGTGACAGTGCAATCGACTTGCAAATGTTCATAAAATTGTCGCACGTACGGAATGACGATTTGGATGTTATGAGACAATGCATATGATATTCTGGATTCCACCAAGAAATCCACCATTTCACGGAAAGCCTGCGCTTCGGGGATTGCATGGTCAGGGGAAATGACCATATTATGCTTCGGAACAAAGACTCTATCTGCCATGTCTGCACGCAATATATCAAATAATATTAGAATTATTAAAAATGAATAAACTTGTTTAAATTCAAATTTGTTTAATTTTGTACTTGTTCAAGAACAAAATCTAACACTTATGAATTTCTACAAGTTTAATTAATAATTAAATTAAATAATTCAAATATAATGACAAACTCGAACAAACAGATTCGAAATGAAATGAATTCGAGTTTAATGTACCATTCGAGTTTAATGACCAATTCGAGTTTACTGACAAACTCGAATCAGGTCATGAACAGACTCGAAGGAGTCGGCCACAACCATCACTAACATCCATGATTTTAACCATTTTGGACTCAGAAAGTCACATCTATTAGTCCTACTAGGTTCTAATCAATGATATTAGAAGTTAATTTGAGTTTTCACCGGTTCAAAGTTTGTAATTTTGAAAAACAAAATTTCTACCAATAACACTTCAAAATCTAATGATTTTGGCCTAAATGGAGTATAATACGTCCTAAATATTGTACAATCAACTTGGTTATACCTAGATTTACTGACAGTATCGAACCCACACGGACAGAAACTCGATAAATAGTTGATTTTGTGAAAACGACAAAGTCGAGGGAATAGATTCGAAATCGTCTGAACAAACTCGAGGAATAGAATCGAAAACAGATGAATTAATGAATGTTACTGTTAACATATTTATACCACCAACCTTCGAATCTAATGCCTTTTGAATCTACTGACAGATTCGAGACCTGCTAGTTTCGAGTTTAACTTAAACTCGAATTCACCCCTGAAACTTTTGAAAATTTCGAAAATGTTTGAAATAAATTCAACTTTTTCAACCTTTTCAGCCTTATCGTGTAATGAAATAAACTATGCCAAATCTTTTACCCTAAGCACAAGATTTTCACGCAATGTTTATTTTATTCAACTATGAATGCACCCTCAGTAATTGTTGACCTTTTTCCTAAGAAAAATTAAAAATAAAATAAACTAAAATAAAATAAAATAAAAATAAGTAAAAATAATATTTTTAAAATTTTGAAACAAAAATTTAACGTAGACTTAAACGACATTTATTAAAATTTACAACCTATGCTAAACACTTAACACATAATTATTGACGAGCATAGTCAAAGAAAGGTTCAATCAGATAGCGGTGTCAGATACTCACTTTCAGTACTTAAACTTTCACACTTAGGAAATTTTGATTCCTTTGATTGTTTGGCGTGACATACCCGTTTAGCCGATTGTTGGTATTTACCCCTTTAAACATGCTACATTTTGGAATATCCCTTGGCATTTTTATTTATCATGAAATTATCTTACGTGACTCAGGCATAGACATACTTTTATGATCAAGGCATACAGACAATGATTCTAACCTTTTGGTATTTGCAAACTTTCTTTAAAAGACAAACATCGGACACAGGTCTGTATTTACATACAACAAAGTGTCTTAGTTTGACTTACGGTTTATTTTTAAAGTTAGCAAGACAGCGGTGACAGGTTTGTACCGACGTACAACAAAGCGACTTATCTTGCTAACCCGAATCAAAACAGAGGCAACAAGTCTGTACTTACGTACAACAGAGTTACATGTTTTTAACTCTCAATTCCTTATGATTTTTCTATGCTTTCTATTTTAAGATGTATTTGATGTTGCTATACATCCCCAGAAAGTTTGCATACCTCATTTAGACTCAAAGTGTGTATGTCTCGTACATAAAAATTAAGACCGATTGGTCATACATCTAAGTTAGCGACACGTTTGACTTTTTCTTGAATTTTTTATTAGCCTTGAGATTCCCTATATGTATTATGCCTACCAACACATCAAACTAAAATAAAGTATAACACTTAGACTTTTAGGTGCATTATGTGTGAAAGCCTAAACACTTAAAGTTTGTAACGACTGTGCTAATTTTCGTCACTTTGTACCTATGCATCTAAGACTTAACTCTTTTTTCTGATATGTTCTTTTTTTCATTTTTTTTTGTTTTTCATAAGAAATAGCAATAAAGGAAAATAAACTACTAACTTACTAAAAATGGAAACTATCCTAATTTAGAAAACTTACTATAAAAAGAAAGAAAGACTACATCTATAAAAGGAAATAAAACTTCTACTAAGGTCAATTTACTCTGGGTTGCGCATTCCATTTAGTTGAATCAAATATTCAAACCGTGACTTATCAAAGGCTTTGGTAAATAAATCGGCATTATTATCGTCCGTTGCCACTTTTACCAATTTGATTAAGTTCTGTTCAGCACAATCACGAATAAAATGATGCCTTATGTCTATGTGCTTTGTTTTACTGTGTTTAACTGGATTATTTGTTATAGCAATTGTAGATTGGTTATCTATCCTAATGGGAGTTTGAGTGTAAGCCAAACCGTAATCCCACAATTGTTGTTGTATCCACAGAACCTGTGAGCAGCAACATACTCGGCCTCGCACGTTGACACGGCTACCGACGTCTGTTTCTTGCATTGCCAGGAAACCAGTCTCCCTCCTAGGAATTGACAACCTCCAGTTGTTGACTTGCGCGTCAAGCTGCATCCTCCGTAGTCAGAATCCGTGAACGCCTCCAACTCTAGATCTCCCTCCGCGTGATACCAAAGTCCCAGCTTCGGTTTCGACTTGAGGCATCGTAGAATCCGCTTCACAGCTTTCATGTGCATCTCCTTCGGATTAGCTTGAAACCTAGCATAAATACACACAGCAAACATGATGTTAGGTCTAGAAGCAGTTAAATACATAAGTGATCCAATCATGGCCCGATATAATGTCGGATCCACATCGGTATCATTTTCAGTACCCGGTCCGAGATTGTGATTCACTTGAATCGGCGTGCTGAAATGAGCTGTCAGTTTCGTCCCTTCCATCCCGAAGCGGTCTAATATGTCGTAGACATACTTCTTCTGATGGATAAACATTCCTTCCTTCTTCTGGTCAACTTGCAACCCCAAGAAGAAATTCAACTCTCCCATTGCACTCATCTTGAATTTCGACTTCATCACCTTCTCAAAATCCTTGCACATTTGTTCGTCTGATGATCCAAAGATGATATCATCGACGTACACTTGTACCAAGATGAAGTGTTCTCCTTTTCTCTTAACGAACAACGTACTATCTATCCTACCCCTTTCAAACCCGTTTTCTAACAGATGGTTGGATAAAGTCTCGTACCACGCCCTTGGTGCTTGGTGCAATCCATACAGAGCCTTATCTAATCGATATACTCTGTCTGGATATTTTGGATCTGTAAATCCGGGCGGCTGTTCTACATACACCAGTTCCTTCACTTTCCCATAGAGGAAAGCACTCTTAACATCTAGTTGATATACCTTAAAGCCCTTGAAGGAAGCAAAAGCCAGAAACAACCTAATGGCTTCCAGCCTTGCTACTGGCGCAAACACCTCATTGTAATCGATTCCCTCCTCTTGGTTGAAACCCTTTACAACTAACCTAGCCTTGTTGTGAGTGACTATACCCCAATCGTCTCTTTTGCACTTAAAAACCCATTTGGTTCCCATGGCAATTTCCCCTCGAGGTAATGGAACTAACTCCCACACTTCTAGTTTCCTAAACTGAGAGAGTTCTTCCTGCATCGCTTCAACCCAAGAGTTATCCTTTAGTGCCATTTGCACATTTTTCGGCTCTACTTGCAAGATTAAACAAGAATAGAGGCAGGTATGATAGGCCTCGGAGTCATTTATCATTGACAACAACACAGTGTTGTTATTTAAACTACTCCTAGTCCTCACACCCTCATTAGGATTTCCTATGATGCTTTATATAGGATGGTTCTTGTTGATCCTAGAGGTCTCTATCTCGTCAACTCTCAGATTATCTCGTAAGTTAGATCCTATTTCACCTAATGGGGGAACATCCTCAGATTCCACATTTTCCTCCTGGTGAACATTTTCCTCAGAGTTGGAATTTGTTGTCTGAGTTTGATTCTCAGTTGAAGGTGCTTCTGGATCAGTGACTTCTGGAGATCCATCTGCAGTCAAAGTAGGCTCAGATGTGGATTGAAATGTAGTCCTCGGAAAGGTATGACCTTCGTCATTCAAATTCAGCGTCGCCATGTCCTTTTCGATCGTACCTGCATTTTCATCCAAAGGAATGTTAAATGACTCAAATAATTTATCGTAGTCAAATATCCATTCCGGACCTGTTTGGGGTTCATGTGTATAACTTGTGACTTCAATGTTATACACAATCTCTACTGTACCATTCGTTTTGTTAAAAACCCGTTTGTTTGGTGAGTTCGGCACATAACCTAGGAAGTGTCCTTCGTCAGCCTTTTCACCAAACTTAGGTTGATGTTTTGTTCGCAATAAAGTACATGGTACCCCAAACGGTTCGAAGCCAGTTAAATTAGGTGGCCGTTTATTCAAAATTTCATAACAGGTTTTGTTCAAAGATTTGACAGTTAGGACCCGGTTTAAAATATGACACGCGGTATTCACTGCCTCCCCCCAAAACATGGTAGGAAGCTTTGAATCCGAAAGCATAGTCCTAGCTGCCTCAATCAATGTCCTGTTTTTACATTCGGCCACCCCATTTTGTTGAGGCTCATACGGTGCACTAAATTGATGCACTATGCCCTTTGAGAGTCAATATACACCAATTACAGTGTTTTTAAATTTTGTTCCATTATCACTACGTAGCCTTTTAACCCGTGTTCCATAGGAATTCTCCACTTGGTCTAAGAACCCGACGAGCTTGGAAGCCGTCTCGTCCTTTGTACCTACAAAGAAAACCCAAGAAAATCGTGAGTAATCGTCAGTGATAACTAAACAATACCAACTACCACCTATACTCCTTTTGTTGATTGGTCCGAAGAGGTCCATATGCAGCAAATCGAATATGGTAGTGATGGAGTTCTGAGTCTTGGACTTGTGTGCCTTTTTATGTTGTTTGCCTTTCTTGCATGGTAGACACTTGTCCTCGAACTGAAAACTCTTCATAGGCACACCTTGCACCAATCCATTTTTGGTAATGTAGTTCATTTTCCTTAGGTGCAAGTGTGCCATGCGTCTGTGCCACAACACTGATTCAGTCTCCGAAGCTTTTGACAGTAAGCAGATCG
Source organism: Centrapalus pauciflorus (assembly GCA_020465985.1). Lineage (NCBI taxonomy): Eukaryota > Viridiplantae > Streptophyta > Magnoliopsida > Asterales > Asteraceae > Centrapalus > Centrapalus pauciflorus. The sequence continues at coordinate 27,602 of JAANYP010001218.1, read as the reverse complement.
GACCCATCGAAGTTTTCGGCTTGTTCATATCAAGCATGTACAAGTCATTCTTCCTTGGTGCCCGCATCAATATCCATTCTTCAGGAATTTTGAACCCCGGTTTTAGCACTAACGCTTCAGTGTCAGTGAATAGCACTGAATTCTTCTTGTCACAGATTTGAGATACACTAATGAGATTGTGAACCAGTTTATCAACGTGAGAAACTTGATCCAATTTGATCGTCCCATTAGTGACCACTCTAGTACCCGTGATGTTTCCTCCTTTATTTCCCGCGAATGATACAAATCCCCGATTCCCACCCTTGAAGTCTGTAAGGAGACGTCTTTCCCCCGTCATGTGCCTGGAGCATCCACTGTCGACGAACCATTTGTTGTTTGGACCTGTGGTAATCTCTTGCACATGAAAGAAAATAGGTTAGTTATCACGGGGAACCCAAGCCATAACTGACTTGGTTATACCATTCTCGTCCACATACTTAAACTCTTTCAAATACCCATCTCGCCTTTCAGGTGACTTTAGTCGTTGAACAGGAGTTGGTTGTGGTGCCGAGTGATGTAAATTCACTCTTTGCCTTTGAGTAGGCATTTGTTGTGGAGCTCTTGAATAATTACGATTATATGGCAATTCAGATAGAGATCCCTGAGCTCTAACCGGTGTGTGATGTCTAACAGGAGTGTGTGACCTAACCGGAGTGTATGCTCTGCTAGGTGTTGTGCTCCTATATTGTTGTTGAGGTCCATACCTAGATTGATTAATGACTCGATTCGGTGAATTAGTCCTAACCACTTCTTTTGGTCCACCTTTTACCGGTATTTGTTTCACAACTTGTTTTGGTGCAGCCTGCACAGTTTTCTCGGTACTCTGAGAACTACTAGTGCTCGCCACACTTGTTGAAGGCTTAACTTGTGTTGGCTTCCCTGTCTTAGGTGTAACGTCAGTTTTCCTTAGCGGACAGTTAGAAGCAACATGCCCCTTTTCATGACATCTAAAGCAGGACATCTTGTCAATGGACTTCTTGTGTGTGCCCTTAGTCTTAGGTGTCTCACTAGTGTCAGGGTATTTTTGTGCATCTATTGTGACTAGTTCATCGTCCTGATCATTAAAATCAATTTTATGTTTTCCTGCAGCTGTTTTACTGGAGGAAGACACAAATTTGACTTTCTTAACCTTGACGTTTGTATCAGTCACCTTAGGTGTATTTTCTTTTATAGGCTTAGACACTGGTTCAGGTATGTCCTCTAAGTCTACTGGTTTCTCAGTTTTCTCCTGAGGTTGAGGCACATAGTTGGCATTAAAAGGTGGAGGAATCTCATGAAATCCAAGACCTGCAGGCTTTTTAGATTGGCGTTGAGCATCTAAAACTTTCCCTAGGTTCAGACTTGAATTCCTTGTGGTCTGCTCTTCCCCTTCACATCCACTCTCAGTGACTTCAACCATGAAGGCTCTAGAATTAGATTCCGGATGTGAGCTCCAGTCGTAGGTACCATCGAGCTGTCTGTCTGATGTGACGTTTGATAATAGACCAGTTATGTTGGCTTGACTGGATGATGAACTCGGTAGATATCTCTGTTGAGACTGGTTCTGAAACTGTCCATGAGACTGATTCTGCCCTTGGTAAGTATCTACCTTCGGTCTCTGACACTCTCTGGCAAAGTGTCCTAGACCTTGACAATTGTAGCATTTGACCTTGGACTTATCAAAGCCAATCCCCTTATTATTTATGTTCAGATTTCTTCCAGTGCGCTTGATGAATCGCTTAACCCGTTGGGTTACCATGGCCAGTTGCCATTTGAGATCCATCTCCTCAAGGTCGTCAGGGTCTACCTGATCGTAATCTTCATCCCAGAGTGCAGGATCGTTTATTTTCCCTTGAACGCAGTTCCCATATGCGGCCACAAATGACGCCAATAGATTCAAATGTTCTTCGGCCGATTTAGCGCTCATGGGCATCTTAGAGTAGCCCTGAGATGTTGATGCCGGTGTTTCCTAAGGTTGCTATTCTTCCGGTCTCCCAAACCCTAAGAATGCTCTATTCGGTGCGTCGTCAGTCTCTGCTGGTGTCGACGTTTCTCCGGTGAAGAACGCTGTAGCAGTCTTCATATCAGCTGCCCCTGAAGGTTTTGATTTGCCAAAATGCATGGCTGGATTTTGGATTTGTTCATAATCTGTCTCGGCCTTCAGTAGATCGAAATGATAAGCCCTCAGTGTTCCCACTACATCCTCCAACGATTGAGTATAATACTTATCCTCATTAAGCTTGATCATAGCCACGTACATCGCCCATTTGGCTGGTAAGGCATCAAGAAGCTTATTGTTCTTTTCTGTATCACTATACTCAATGCCATGACTTTCCAGCTCTGTCAGTAGATGATAAAAGCGGGTCATGGTATCGTCCAGCTGCTCATCCTTCAAAGCCTTGAAAATCGCAAATTGTTGTTTCAACAACTCCATGCGCTTCCTCCGAACCCTCAGATTACCCTCACACCTCTTTTCCAGCGTCTCCCAAAGCTCCTTAGATGTCTTTTGATTGCGGAATGTGTGTAGTATGTCCTGAGGTAATGCCATTCGTATTATGGCGAATGCGCGGTTCTCAGCTTCAAACACCTTTTTGTCATCCTCCTTCATCATTGAATACGTGACAACCTTCTGCCTTCCCTCAACTTCAGCAGTTGGTGGAATGTATCCCTCGTCGATACATAGCCACATTCGCATGTCGTTGAAACGCACAAAATCGGCAAACCGATCTTTCCACCAATAATAGTCTTCAAGTTTCATCAGCTTAGGTGGAGTATTAGCCTTCCCGACCTCATGGTCCATCTCCAGAAACCTTTGTAAATTTGTCATTGTTTCAAAGGTAATTGAATTTTAACTTAATAAATTTAATTCGAAATTAAGTTAAGTTAATTCTTTCGAATTTAGATAAATTCGAATTTAATTAAGTTTAAACCTATTTGGGATTAAATTCGATTAAGTTCAGAAATTCAATTAAAGTCGAAATTGGTGACAAATTCGAAAGTCTCAAACTCGAAGGTCTCAAATTCGAAGGTATCAAATTCGAAGGTCCAAGCAAACTCGAAACACTCAAAGTCGAACCCCAGCAAACTCGAATGCTCCTATTCGACTCTAGACCAAACTCGAATCAAACTCGAACCCTTTAAACTCGAAACACTCGAATGCAAACTCGAAAGGAGTGGATTTTTGGTTAGACTCGAGACTAAGAAAAACCCTAATTACTCCTAACAGATTCGAGCGTCGCAAACTCGAAAAACGGCTAATATCTCGATTTTTTAACGTTTTGCAGATTAAATCAATATTTTTACAAAGAAAAATATTGATTTCGATCAAAAACGTGAAAAACAGCTAAGTATTTCCCGGATCCCAAGTTGTTAAGCTCGAAAAACACGAAAATTGAGAGAAACACCGTCCAAAAGCATCAAGAAACCTAGGATGAACTCGAAGAACACCCCTTAGTCTCTGATACCACTTGTAAGGTCTTCACACTACAGATCTATCTAGACGCGAGACCGTCAACGAGTGCGGAACCCTCGTTAACGGGTTGACGGATACAACTCTCACTCGGAACACGAAGACTATCAACAAGCTGTACGAACGACAACGGACGCACCTACTAATTGATTCTCTCCGAAACAACACTAAAAACTCTGATAAACTCGGAATCGCCTTTTGCTTAATCCCTCACGAATTCTGCTAAAAGTCTCTTAATGATTCGAGTCTATTCCTAATTATAGATGACCATTCGAGTTTGTCATGGGCCAAACTCGAATCAGGCCCAAGGCCCATTCGAGTTTGTCCCTTGGACACTCTCGAATCCACCTTATGATGTACATTCGAATCTGCCTAGGAACACATTCGAATCTGTCATAGATTCGAATGCCAATCCTTAGAGAATTCGAATTTACTCTTTCACATATTTAACTTAGTATTGAAACTTATGTTTTTAACTTATGCTTGAATTTATCTTTGAACTTTATGTTTGAACTTCTTGTAATTCATTACATCAAGTTCAACCATACAATCAATAACTATCAAACATATATAAACATATATATCAAAAACTCGTTAAATCCCAATGCTTTGAATATTACTTAAACCAAAATGCTAGATCACTTAGACTGCTATCGTCACACAGGGTGTACCAACATCATTAACAATTAATCAATGTGATTAACAAAGTTCATAAGGAAACTCAATTTTAGAAACAATTTCATCGGTGCGATGAAACGGCAAATTAATTAATCCGATCGATTTACGATATGATGAAATAGTTCCACTAAGTACATAATTTTAAAGATTAGTGTCACTAATCATACATTAACAAACTTACTTAACATTAATTATGTGACACCTTTGCCACATTAACCACCAATTACCATTCACCCAGGATTATTCACCAACAAATAATTACATAATGATCTGATTACTTAATTAAAGTGCGGAAGCATAAAGTACATAAATTAAAATAATACAGGTTCGTCAAACACCCTATGGCGCTACATAGGTTACAAATCTAAATCTAAAATCTCAAAAGTATTACATCATCCCAAGTTTTAATACAACAGTAGTTCCATAAATCAAATACCAAGATAGACGATAAAAGTCTTCAAATACTTCAACACACGTCCTAGCTAGATGGTCCCGCAGCGGATTTCCCTTTTCCTGTAAAAATGCAACAACTGAAAGGGTAAGCTAATGCTTAGTGAATACCATCAGATTTTACACATTCCACAAATCTTTATGATGCCACACAGAGTAACCGCGGTAACAAATACCGTATACTCCACACGTACCCAAGGTACGCAAACCCGAGCCGTAGCTCCTTCGAGCTGACACTCGGCATAAGATGACCAACCATCTGAGGCAGACATTACATCGGAGATGACTTACTGTCTATCCTGACCACAGAGGTGTCAAACTCTTGGTCATATAGCACAGTAACATCAGAGTTCAGATGCGACCATGCAGGTCCATCAAAAGGATGCACAACAAATGAACGGACATGCAACAAGTATGAATGTGCATCAATACAAATACACAAGTTAGTAGAGTGCCAAACGAAAATAAAACAACAGGCCTCAGCAGGCAATGCAAACATAAAGCTGATGCAGCAAATGTTAAAATCAAAGGTACTCACAGTGGGTGCGTTATTATTCTTTAAGCAATATTATCTCTCCTCGGGATTTCAACCGGATCCACAAAATATCCCACTGTGGGTTAAACAACACCACAAGGGACCTGTTTCATTTCCATAAGGTACACACATCATCATTACATGCTCCTTACATTAACTTGTATAAATGAAAGTGTTACAATATTCGGAACCGACATCCGAAACTCATATTTAAATCTCATCATTTAGTGTGTTATCAATCTCACATAACCCTTCATTATATGCCTTAATATGGTACTAAAGATATCCCAAATGCGTGTTTAATTATCCATTAATTCGGGTCCTTAATAACTCATCCGAATTACACATGTTCAGCATAGAACTCGCCGAGTTCCCCATAGAACTCGCCGAGTTCATGTCCGAATTTCGGATCCTCAGCCGGATTTCGGACCCATCCGAATTGGGGTTGACCCATCCGAATTCGGGTCCTTCCGAGTTCGGTTTCTTTTCAAGTTCGGTTCCATCCGTATCCGGGTCTCATCCGAATTCGGGTCCCAACCGAATTCGGATCCAACACATATGAATTTTTGAAGATTTATTCAAAATGTTCTTGAGAACTCGCCGAGTTCACATGCAGGTTTTGCCTTCGAAACTTACGGATTTTCACTAAAAATTTCCAAATTCAATTTATAGCAACATGCAATCAATCCTAATGTTTTATTAACATTATTAGGGTATTTTTACATCATTTTCCCCACTCATAACACACTAATTCGTCCAGATTGGACCAAAAATGAACAAAAACCTCAAGAACACCTAACTTCATAAAAAGTCAGATTTCTTACCGATTAGGACGAATTAACCAACGATTCTTGTTTTATAAGCTTTAGAAATCTCCCAAGAATGATTTCCAACTATTAAAACATACATGCAATCAACATTTAATCAGATTTTAATCCAAATTTTGTAACTTTATTCTTCAAAATAAAACCTCCAACTTTAAATTATAATTTCTTACCTTAATTCCTCTGAATCTTGTTTATAATCAGATTAGTTCCACGAATTTTGTTCCTCAAATTCGAATTTCAGCAGATTTTTCTAGAGATTTTAGAGAGAGATGGAGAGAGTTCTTGAGTGTTTTGAAGTTGAAACGAGTCAAATAAAAGACAAAAGGTCTTTTATTTCTTAACTTTCGGCTTTTGGCACATATAGTCCCTCAACTTATCCGGTTCCATTAAATACTGATTTCCATCATAATTTTCATCGTCATTAACTTTTTTAACAATTATACTTAATAACTAAAATTTAAATTCTTAAATTTCTTAATTTCTTAAATTTCTTAATTTCTTAAAATAACAACCAACTTCCAAATATCCAGATACATAAACATATTTAATAATTTAACTTAATACAAAAGTTCAATCTAATTATCCCAATTACAATAAATTAAGTCCGAGGATGTTACACCATGGGCTCCACCACGCTCAACTTCGTCCTCGAAGTTACTCGGATTCAAATAGTTGAGGATATTTCTTCAACATCTCAGACTTTGCTTCCCAAGTATGATTTGCTCCTTTGTGATGCTTCCAACGTACAAGCACCATCTCTATCTCTTTGCTTCTTAATTTCTTCACTTTTGTATCTGACACACACTCCGGCTCTTCAACATACCGGAGCCTTTCATCAATCTGCAATTCAGTGTGATCTGCCCAATCGTCGTTTCCGGTTGTGAACGATTTCCTGAGATTCCCAACATGGAACACCGGGTGTATGCCCGATATTTCTTCAGGCAACTCTAAGTGATAAGACTGATTTCCTATTTTCTCGGTAATTCTGAATGGTCCAACGAATCTCGGAGCCAACTTTCCTCTTTTCACAAATCGTGTAACACCTCTCATAGGTGACACCTTCAAATAAACCCAATCATTAACATCAAAACTGATTGGTTTGTGCCTCCTGTCATAATAACTCTTCTGGCGATCCTGAGCCGCTTTCATATTCTGTCTCACCAGCTGAATCTTCTCATTCGTTTCCTGTAATAATGCCGGCCCAGCAATCGGCGTCTCTCCGGTTTCCCTCCAACACGTAGGAGTCCTACACCTTCTCCTGTTGGTACATCCTGTGTGACGATAGCAGTCTAAGTGATCCTACATTGTGATTCTAGCAAGTGTTTGTTATATATGTTTATATATGGTTGATATTTATTAGTGTTTGTATGTTTGAACTTGATGTAACGTATTACAAGAAGTTCAAACATAAATTACAAAGATAAAATCAATCATAAGGTAATAACATAAGTTTCAACACTTAGGTGTTTAAGTGAATTAGTTAGATTCGAATTAATTTAAGGCTTGGCATTCGAATCTGTGATAGATTCGAATGTAGCCCTAGATTCGAATGAGCCCAGATTCGAGAGTGTCTTTATGGACAAACTCGAATGGGTCTTGGGCCAGATTCGAGTTTGGCCCATAACAGACTCGAATCAGGGTCTATAATTAGGGATAGACTCGAGATATTATTAGACTTTTTGCAGAATTCGTGAGGGATTAAGCAATAAGCGATCTCGAGTTTATCAGCTTGGTGTGTGTTCTTTCGGAGAGAATCAGTTCGTAGGATCGTTCGTGTGTCGTTCGTTCAGCCTCTGATAGTCTTCGTGTTTCGTAGTTGAGAGTTGTTTCCGTCTACCCGTTAACGAGGATTCCGCACTCGTTGACGGCTCCGCGTCTAGATAGATCTCGTAGTGGTAGACCTTACAAGTGGTATCAGAGCCTACGGAGTGTTCTTGGTGTTCTTCGTGTTCATCTCGATACATTCTAGGTTTCTTGACGCTAGTTGGACGGTTTTTTTCTCTCAAAAACGTATTTTCAAGCTTAGCAAATTCTTATTCGGAAAACACTTTGTGGTTTTTCACGTTTTTGGTCGAAATCAGTATTTTTCGTTAGAAAATATTGGTTTAATCTGAAAATCGTTAAAAAATCAAACTGTTAGCCGTTTTTCGAGTTTGCGGCGCTCGAATCTAATAGGGGTAATTAGGGTTTCACTTTAGTCTCGAGTCTAACCAAAATCTGCTCCTTTCGAGTCTGTTTCAGAGGGTTTCGAATCTACCTAGTTTCGAGTCTGTTGCTTCATTCGAATAGGATCTCGAGTCTAGCTTAGTTTCGAGTTTATTTCGAGTCTAGTTTAATTTCGAATCTGGGGTTTCGAATCTGCTGAATTTGGAGTTTGCTGACCTTCGAATCTAAGGATCTTTCGAATCTGACATATTTCGAGTTTAATTGAATTATAACACTTAATAGAATTTAATCCCAAATAAATTGGAATCTAATTACATTCGAATCTATCTAGATTCGAAAGAGTTAATCCACATTAGTTTCGAATTAAATTAATTAAGGTAAATTCAATTACTTTCGGAAAGATGTCTAATCTTCAGAATTTCCTAGAGATGGACCACGAGGTCGGGAAGGCAAACGCTCCGCCCAAGCTGATGAAAGTCGAAGATTATTACTGGTGGAAAGACCGATTTACTGATTTCGTGCGTTTTAACGACATGCGCATGTGGGTGTGCATCGACGAAGGGTATATTCCACCAGTCTCAGAAGTAGAAGGCCGTCAGAAGGTCTTGTCATACCAAATGATGAAGGAGGATGACAAGAAATTGTATGAGGCTGAAAACAAAGCTTTCTCACTGATCCGAATGGCTTTGCCTCAGGATCTACTGCACACATTCAGGACTCTAAAGACGTCAAAAGACCTTTGGGAGTCTCTGGAAAAAAGATGTGAGGGTAATCCAAGGGTACGAAGAAAGCGTACAGAACTGTTAAAACAACAGTTTGCGATTTTCAAGGCGATCAAGGATGAACAGCTGGATGATATTATCACCCGGTTCTATCACCTGATAACAGAACTTGAAAGCCACGGGATTGAGTTTACTGATACTGATAAGAACAACAAGCTTCTTGATGCCTTACCAGCCAAATGGGCTATGTACGTGGCAATGATCAAGCTTAATGAAGACAAGTATTATTCTCAATCTCTGGATGACATTGTGGGAACGTTGCGGGCATATCACTTCGAGCTACTGAAGGCCGAGACTGATTACGAACAAGTCCAGAATCCAGCGATGTATTTTGGAAAGACTACAAAACCTTCAGCGGCAGCCGAACCGAAGACTGCTACAGCGTTTTTCACGGGGGAAACGTCGTCTCCAGCAGAGACTGAAGACACGTTAAATCGCGCGTTCTTAGGATTAGGAAGATCGGAAGAACCGCAGCCTCAAGTACAACAGGCATCAACAACTCAAAGCTATTCAAAGATGCCAATGAGCGCAAAATCAGCGGAAGAACATCTGAATCTACTTGCTTCTTTTGTAGCCGCATACGGAAAATTGTGTTCAAGGGAAGATTAATGATCCTGCTCTATGGGACGAAGATTACGATCAGGTCGACCTTGATGATCTTGAGGAGATGGATCTTAAGTGGCAACTGGCCATGGTAACCCAGAGGGTTAAGAGATTCATCAAGAGAACTGGGAGGAATCTGCAGATGAATAATAAGGGGATAGGATTTGATAAGTCCAAGGTGAAATGCTACAACTGTCAAGGAATGGGACACTTCGCCAGGGAGTGTCAGAGACCGAAAGTGAAGACATACCAAGGACAGAGTCAGCATCAGGGACAGTACCAAAATCAGTCCCAACAACGATACCTTCCAAGTTCATCATCTGGTCAAGCCAATCTAGCGGGTCTACTATCCAATGTCACTTCAGACAGACAGCTAGATGGTACCTATGACTGGAGTTCACATCCTGAGTCGAATGCTAGAGCCTTCATGGCTGAAGTCACGGAATCTGGATGTGATGGGGACGAGCAGACCACACGGGACGGCAGTCCGATGTGGGTAGAGAAGTCGAATGATCAGACAGTGCTGGAGTTCTAATGATAGGTTAAATCTAGTCTTAGAATCACATAAAACCATAACTGCTCAAAATGAGAACTTAAAAATTGAAAATGCTAGCCTAAATGATATCAAACAAGATCTTAAAGAAAAGCTTAAGGCTGATGCTCAAGACGTAGTAGTTCTAAAAGACAAACTCAGTGAGCAGTGTGTTATGATAGAGCTAATGTATGAGCACGTAGAAGCCTTGACCAAAAGTCTTAAGGACAAGGACATAGAGCTAGCCGAAACAAAGGTAAAGGTAGCAGAGGCAAATAGCAAGTTGGAGAAGTTTAGGAATTCGAGCCTAAACCTAGGGAAAGTCTTAGATGCCCAAAGACAGTCTAAGAAGCCAGTAGGTCTAGGATTTCACGAAATTCCTCCACCTTTCAATGCGAACTATGTGCCTCAGCCTCAGGAGAAAACTGATAAATCAGTAGACTTAGAGGACCTACCTGAACCGACACCAGAGCCTATAGTGGAAAATACACCTAAGGTGGCTGACTCAACCGTCAAGGTTAAGAAAGTAAAGTTTGTGTCTTCCTCCAGTGAAACACCTGCAGGAAAACAGAAAATTGCTTGGGCTGATCAGGTCGATGAGCCAGACACCGTAGATGTACCAAAGGAAATAGACACTAGTGAGACACCTAGATCTAAGGGAACACACAAAAAGTCCATAGATAAGATGTCTTGCTTAGTCACGAGAAAGGGCATGTTGCTTCTCACTGTCCGCTTAGGAAAGCAGATGTTACACCTAAGACAGTGAATCCAACACCTGTTAAGCCCTCGACCAGTGTGGCAAGCACCAGTAGTTCTCAAAGTACCGAGAAAGCTGTGCAGGCCGCACCCAAACAAGTTGTGAAAAACACACCGGTTAAGGTTGGACCAAAGGAAGTGATTAGGACAAATTCACCGAATCGTGGCATTAATCAATCTAGGTCAGCACCACAACAAGTCTATGGGAGCACAACACCTAGCAGGTCACACACTCCAGTTAGGTCTCATACTCCAGTTAGACAATATGCACCGGTAAGAGCTCAAGGATCACAGTCCGAAATGCCATATAATAGGAACTATTCTAGAGCTCCACAACAAATGCCTACTCCAAGGCAAAGAGTGAACTTGAATCACTCGGCACCACAACAGAACCCAGTTCAAAGCCCCAAGTCACCTGAAAGGCGAGATGGGTATTTGAAAGAGTTCAAGTATGTGGACGAGAATGGTATTACCAAGTCAGTCATGGCTTGGGTTCCCCGTGATAACTAACCTATTTTCTTTCATGTGCAGGAGATTACCACAGGTCCAAACAACAAGTGGTTCGTCGACAGTGGATGCTCCAGGCACATGACAGGGGAACGAGGTCTGCTTACAGACTTCAAGGGGGGAAATCGGGGATTCGTATCATTCGCGGGTAACAAGGGTGGAAATATCACGGGTACCGGAGTGGTCACTAATGGGACAATCAGTTTGGACCAAGTTTATCACGTTGATAAACTGGTTCACAATCTCATTAGTGTATCTCAAATCTGTGATAAGAAGAACTCGGTGTTATTTAGTGACACTGAGGCATTAGTGCTAAAGCCGGGATTCAAAATTCCTAAAGAATGGGTACTGATGCGGGCGCCAAGGAAGAACGACTTGTACATGCTGGATATGAACAAGCCGGAGAGTTCGATGGGGCCAATCTGTCTATTATCCAAAGCTTCGGAGACGGAGTCCGTACTGTGGCACAGACGCATGGCTCACCTGCACCTAAGGAAGATGAATTACATAACGAAGAATGGACTGGTGCAGGGTGTGCCAATGAAGAGCTTTCAGTTCGAGGACAAGTGTCTACCGTGCATGAAGGGCAAACAGCATAAAAAGACACACAAGTCCAAGAAGCAGAATTCAATCGCCTCAACATTCGATTTGTTGCATATGGACCTTTTCGGCCCTATCAACAAAAGGAGTATAGGAGGTAGTTGGTTTTGTTTAGTTATCACTGACGATTACTCACGGTTTTCTTGGGTATTCTTTTTAGGTACAAAGGACGAGACGGCTTCAAAGCTCATCGGGTTCTTAGACCAAGTGGAGAACTCCTACGGAACAAGGGTTAAACATATTCGTAGTGATAATGGGACTGAATTTAAAAACTCTGTAATTGGTGTATATTGCCTTTCAAAGGGCATAGTGCATCAATTCAGTGCACCATATGAACCTCAACCAAATGGGGTGGCCGAACGTAAAAATAGAACATCGATTGAAGCTGCAAGGACTATGCTGTCGGATTCAAAGCTTCCTACCATGTTTTGGGGGGAGGCAGCGAATACCGCGTGCCATATTTTAAATCGAGTCCTTACAGTCAAATATTTGAACAAAACATGCTATGAAATTTTGAATAAAAGGCCACCTAACTTAACTGGATTCGAACCGTTTGGGGTACTATGCACTTTATTGCGTACAAAACATCAACCGAAGTTTGGTGAAAAGGCTGACGAAGGATACTTCCTAGGTTATGTGCCTAACTCACCAAACAAACGGGTTTTTAACAAAACGAGTGGTACTGTGGAGATTGTGTATAATATTGAAGTCACAAGTTATACACATGAACCCCAAACTGGTCCGGAATGGTTATTTGACTATGATAAATTGTTTGAGTCATTTAACATTCCTTTGGATGATAATGCAGGTACAATCGAAAAAGACATGGCGACGCTGCACCTAAATGACGATGGCAATATTTTTCCGAGGACTACGTTTGAATCTACATCCGAGCCTACTGCGACTGTAGATAGATCTCCAGAAGTTGCTGATCAAGAGGCACCTAACACTGAGAATCAGACTCAAGCATCAAGTTCTAACTCTGAGGAAAACGTCCTTGAGGAGGAAAATGTAGAAGTTGAGCCTGTTCCCCCATTAGGTGAAATAGGATCTAACTTAGGAGATGATCTAAGGGTTGATGAAATAGAGACCTCTAGGATTAACAAGAACCATCCATTAGAAAGCATCATAGGAAATCCTAACGAGGGTGTGAGGACTAGGAGTAGTTTAAATAACGACACTGTGTTGTTGTCAATGATAAATGACTCCGAAGCATATCACACATGTCTCTATTCATGTTTCATATCGCAAGTAGAGCCTAAGAATGTGCAAATGGCACTTAAGGATAAAACCTGGGTTGAAGCGATGCAGGAAGAACTTTCGCAGTTTAGGAAACTAGAAGTGTGGGAGTTAGTTCCATTACCTCGAGGGGAAGTTGCCATAGGAACCAAATGGGTTTTTAAGTGCAAAAGAGACGATCGGGGTATAGTCACGCGCAACAAGGCTAGATTAGTTGTAAAGGGTTTCAACCAAGAGGAGGGAATCGATTACAACGAGGTTTTTGCACGAGTAGCAAGGCTAGAAGCCATTAGGTTGTTTTTAGCTTTTGCCTCCTTCAAGGGATTTAAGGTATATCAGTTAGATGTTAAGAGTGCTTTCCTGTATGGGAAAGTGAAGGAGTTTGTGTATGTAGAACAATCGCCCGGATTTACAGATCCAAAATATCCTAATAGAGTATATCGTTTAGATAAGGCTCTATATGGATTGCATCAGGCACCTAGGGCGTGGTATGAGACTCTATCCAACCATCTGTTAGAGAACGGTTTTGAAAGGGGTAGGATAGATAGTACTCTGTTTGTTAAGAGGAAGGGAGAACACTTTATCTTGGTACAAGTGTACGTTGATGATATCATCTTTGGATCATCAGACGAACAGATGTGCAAAGATTTCGAGAAGGTGATGAAGTCTAAGTTCGAGATGAGTGCTATGGGGGAGTTAAATTTCTTTTTAGGGTTACAAGTTGACCAAAAGAAGGAAGGGATGTTTATCCATCAAACTAAGTATGTCTATGACATATTAGAGCGTTTCGGAATTGAAGGAACAAAGTTGACTGCCCACTTCAGCACGCCGATTCAAGTGAATCATAATCTCAGGCCGGGTACTGAAAGTGATACCGATGTGGATCCGACATTATATCGGGCCATGATTGGATCACTTATGTATTTAACTGCTTCAAGACCTGACATTATGTTTGCTGTGTGTATTTGTGCTAGGTTTCAAGCGAATCCGAAGGAGATGCATATGAAAGCTGTGAAGCGGATTCTACGATACCTCAAGTCGAAACCGAAGCTGGGTCTTTGGTATCACGCGGAGGGAGATCTAGAGTTGGAGGCGTTCACAGATTCTGACTACGGAGGATGCAGCTTGACGCGCAAATCAACAACTGGAGGTTGTCAGTTCCTAGGAGGGAGATTGGTATCCTGGCAATGCAAGAAACAGACGTCGGTAGCCGTGTCAACGTGCGAGGCCGAGTATGTTGCTGCTGGTAGTTGCTGCTCACAGGTTCTGTGGATACAACAACAATTGCGGGATTACGGTTTGGCTTACACTCAAACTCCCATTAGGATAGATAACCAATCTACAATTGCTATAACAAATAATCCAGTTAAACACAATAAAACAAAGCACATAGACATAAGGCATCATTTTATTCGTGATTGTGCTGAAAAGAACTTAATCAAACTGGTAAAAGTGGCAACAGAAGATAATAATGCAGATTTATTTACCAAAGCGTTTGATAAGTCACGGTTTGATAAGCTCACAGTCTGGGATTGTCGCGATGGTGTATAATCGACCATACAGTTTCTCAGAAATGTTTTTCTCAGAATTTGTTCACCAGATCTCCGCTCTAGAAAATCAACAATTCTTGTTGTATCCGAGGTTCATCATGATGCTTATAAGGCACTTCTTGCCAAATCTGCCTCCGTCGAATGACATTCAGAGCGTTGCTGTAATGGATAAGAGGATTTTCGCTGATTGTTCCTCACACAGAGGAAGATTGGCTGTTCCAGTTGAGCGTCTGTTATTTGTAGCAATCTTGGATAGGGATTTTCAAGCCCCGGATGTTGCCAACTGGGCAGGGGTAGTTGAATTTCAACCAGGACAACCACAGCCACAACAACAACAACAACCACAGCCACCGCGTGCTCAAAGACGTAGACAAAGAACATCTGCGAGTCAAACTCAGGCGACCAGGCCTTCTACGAGTCAGCAACCAGAGGTGCAGGAAGCCGGGCCCTCAAATGTTCCGAGCGAAGCTGAACAGCTATGCCAAACGCTAAATGAAATCTGGGAGGCAGGTCCTCATGCGAACGAAGATGTAGTTGCAGCATTAGTGGGTGAATTACTTGAGCCACCTGAGGGAGAGGAAGATGTGTTAAGAGATGTGGATGAATATATGCCAGAGCAGGCTGATAAAGTTTTGTCATCATCGGCAACCGAGTCGGAAGAGATGAGGGAGTTAGAGGTTGAAGCTCCTGAATCAGTGTCTACAGAACCTAATATTCAGATTGGAACGTATGGATCTAGGTTAGTAGTCAATGAAGAGGCCTCGAGGAGGAGAGTATCACGAGAATCTGATGATTCGGATTTTGAAGAGGAGGAAGTTGCTCCTTTAGTGACGCGGCAACGGGCCAAGCGTCATAGATTCATGCAAGGGTCTTCTTCAGCATCAGCAGACCAACCAGAAATTCAACAATCTCAAATCCCTCAATCCCAAGAACCTCAAGCCACCATACCACCACCATCACCTCAACATGAACCATATATTCCATCACCAATCCGCCCATCTCCGATACAGTCCATTCCATCAACCTCATCGTCATATGCCGACAATCAACGATTTCTGCAGCTTAAGGCTCGCGTTGACTTCCAACATGTCCAAATCTTAGGCCTAACAAAGGCGATCGGAGAAATTCAGTCTCATAATGCCAATCTGGATAGAGAGAATGCCGATTTAAAGAAGATAGTGGAGCAAGTCCAGGAGGAGAACACTGAATTGAAAACGTTTGTCTGCGATCAGGCAGCTGAGATAAGGTCGATGCGCTCCCTAATCGAGCAGTTAATGAAAAATATACAGGCTCAGGGGGAGACATCGTGCCGTGATCCTGAAATACAGAGGCCGAGAGAAGATGATGATCAAGACAACCAAGGCAATGATCCCAGCCCTAATAGTCAGAATGAGCCAGTAGATTTTTCTACTGCTCAGACTGCTCAATCTCAGGGGGAGCCTAGTATGGCAGGAGGAGAAGTGGGAGAATCGAGTTCATCTAAGCTGACAGAATTTGAAATCAGTGAGATGATCGACGCTCTTATGGATCTTGATGATGATCCGTTGGATCTAGGTTTTGATTATGAAGCCGAAGAGCTAGAAGAGGGTGAGTTTGTGCCAGAAGAGATAGTTGACTGGCAATCAGATGACGAAGTAGTTGCTGATGAGGATGATGAAGCCGATGAGATAGTTGTACAGCAGAATCCTATCACGGATACATACATGATAGATGGGAATAATATTGTCAATGTAGATGTAGTGAATGTTGCGTTGAATGCTCAGCCATCAACAGATGAACCTGCTAGAGAGCTATCAAATGAAGAGAAACGAAAGTTATGGTTCAGAGCTGAAAAGAAGGAATTAGAGCTTAAAAAGACAATGAGGGTGCCGGGTACTGGGAAGCTGTCTGAACGCATATTAAGCTGGTTCTTTGATCGAGAACTGCAGCTATTCATAATTAAGAGGAAAGACGGGCTCCAGTACCTGAGGCGAACTTTAAAAGCTTTCAACTCCCTGCCAAAGATCGAAATCACAGCGCTAGCATGGAAAGATCTGATTAACATTGGCAATGATCCCTACGCGAAAATTGAAAGAATCATAAGAAAAGAGGGAAGATCAAGGAAGTTCGAGCGATTGAATCCAAGGGTCGGAAGAAGAGTAGAAGATCCTTCACGTATCGATCCTCTAACTGGACGACCTTGGATGAGGATCCACTACAAGCCAGCAAGATGTCTTAGGAAGGTGCCTCTCAAGCCTATGCCACAGAATGTTTTGAAGAATCTGCATTGGTGGTACGCTGACACTGAGACTGGGGAAGCGGTCATGGAAGATTTTGAAGAAAACATTATTCTTAGAGTCTACGACCCTCTTCACGAGGTAAACCTCTCTAGAGATGATCTTCATATTTTGCATGCATGTAAGATTTCTAGTGATACACATATGGATAGTGAAGCTAGGAAATATGAAAATGTAGTCAAAGTATGTGTTGACAAAGGTTTGTATGCTGGAAGTAGTTTGAATCAATAAATGAACAAAGTTCTTAAGTCAAATGTGAGAATTATTAGAAGCTATCGTCAAGGGGGAGTCTGTTGGTACATCCTGTGTGCCGATAGCAGTCTAAGTGATCCTACATTGTGATTCTAGCAAGTGTTTGTTATATATGTTTATATATGGTTGATATTTATTAGTGTTTGTATGTTTGAACTTGATGTAACGTATTACAATAAGTTCAAACATAAATTACAAAGATAAAATCAATCATAAGGTAATAACATAAGTTTCAACACTTAGGTGTTTAAGTGAATTAGTTAGATTCGAATTAATTTAAGGCTTGGCATTCGAATCTGTGATAGATTCGAATGTAGCCCTAGATTCGAATGAGCCCAGATTCGAGAGTGTCTTTATGGACAAACTCGAATGGGCCTTGGGCCAGATTCGAGTTTGGCCCATAACAGACTCGAATCAGGGTCTATAATTAGGGATAGACTCGAGATATTATTAGACTTTTTGCAGAATTCGTGAGGGATTAAGCAATAAGCGATCTCGAGTTTATCAGCTTGGTGTGTGTTCTTTCGGAGAGAATCAGTTCGTAGGATCGTTCGTGTGTCGTTCGTTCAGCCTCTGATAGTCTCCGTGTTTCGTAGTTGAGAGTTGTTTCCGTCTACCCGTTAACGAGGATTCCGCACTCGTTGACGGCTCCGCGTCTAGATAGATCTCGTAGTGGTAGACCTTACATCTCCCATACAATGCCTCAAACGGTGCCTTTTTTATCGTCGCATGGTAACTGTTATTATACGAGAATTCTATCAATGGTAAATGGTCGTCCCAATTACCACCGAGATCCAATATGCACGACCGCATCATATCTTCAAGCATTAGGATGGTCCGCTGACTCTGACCATCAGTTTGCGGTCGGTAAGTTGTACTCATTGCTATTCTCGTTCCCAACCCTTCTTGTAAAGCCGACCAAAAGTTGGAAGTAAATCGACTGTCCCGGTCCGATACAATAGACCTTGGCACCCCATGTCTAGAAACTATCTCAGCCACATAAATCTGTGCTAACTTTTCCAAAGAATAATTCTCTCTTATCGGAATAAAGTGTGCGGACTTAGTTAACCTATCGACTATCACCCAAACTGCATCGTGTTGACGCCTAGTCTTCGGCAACTTAGTAACAAAGTCCATCGTTATGTGTTCCCACTTCCATTCAGGAATGGGAAGCGGTTGCAAACTACCGTATGGTTGCTGATGTTCGGCTTTCACTAACCGACAAGTCCTGCATCGCTCCACGTATTGACCAATATCCTTCTTTAATCCGGGCCACCAAAAGTCTGCTTTTAATTCATTATACATCTTTGTGCTCCCGGGATGTAAAGAAAACTTTGACTGATGAGCTTCTTCTATGATTACATTTCTCATACCCCCAAACTTTGGCACCCAGATTCTTCCGTAAATTCCTTTCAAACCCGATTCACTCGTTTCCATATTCTTAATTTGTACTCTTATACCCTCAGCACCAACATTTTTGTCTTTCAAGGCTTCCTCTTGAGCGGCCTTGACATCATCAATAATCGTGGAGGTCAGCATTGTAGACGTCATCATGTAACAGCAATCCTTAGCATATGCTTTGCGACTCAAAGCATCGGCTACCACGTTAGCCTTTCCAGGATGGTAAAGGATCTCACAGTCATAATCCTTTATTAGTTCCATCGACCTACGCTGTCTCATATTAAGTTCTTTCTGGCTGAATATGTACTTCAGGCTCATATGATCCGTGTATAACTGACACTTAGTTCCATAGAGATAGTGTCTCCACAATTTTAATGCAAACGTAACCGCAGTCAACTCCAAGTCATGAGTTGAATAATTCTTCTCGTGTTGCTTTAACTGTCTCGAGGCATAAGCTATAACCTTTTCATGCTGCATCAGTACAACACCTAACCCCAATCTCGAAGCATCCGTATATACCACAAAATCGTCATTGCCCTCAGGTAAGGCAAGTATCGGCGCCTCACTTAATGCCTTCTTCAAAACCTCAAATGCCTCTTGTTGCACGGTTTCCCAAACAAAAGATATATTTTTCTTTGTTAATGCAGTCAAGGGAACTGCAATCTTTGAGAAATCCTTAATAAATCTCCGATAATACCATGCCAGACCCAGAAAACTTTTGACTTCTGTAGCTGAACGAGGCGGCTCCCAATTCTTTATTGCTTCAACTTTGGTTGGATCCACTGAAATCCCAGCCCCCGAAATCACATGTCCCAAAAACTGAATCTGTTGCAGCCAAAACTCACACTTTGAGAACTTGGCATACAACCTTTCTTTTCTCAGCAATTCTAATAGTTCCCTTAGATGTTCAGCATGCTCAGCTTCAGTCTTAGAATACACCAATATGTCATCAATAAACACAATTACCGATTTATCCAACATCGGTCTACATACTCTATTCATTAGATCCATAAACACTGCCGGGGCGTTGGTTAGCCCAAAAGACATTACCAGAAACTCGTAATGCCCATCCCGAGTTCTGAATGCTGTTTTAGGCACATCATCTTCTCGCACCTTCAGTTGATGGTACCCCGACCTCAAGTCAATCTTAGAGAACACACTCGCCCCATGTAGCTGATCAAACAAATCATCTATCCGAGGCAGCGGATACTTGTTCTTAATTGTCAATTTATTTAGCTCCCGGTAATCAATGCACATCCTCATCGAGCCATCTTTCTTCTTAACCAATAACAGCGGAGCTCCCCACGACGATAAACTTGGTCGAATGAAACCCTTATCCAACAACTCCTGGAGTTGTGTCATCATCTCTTTCATTTCAGTAGGAGCAAGGCGATACGGAGAACGAGCTACCGGTGCAGCTCCAGGGATCAAGTCAATTCGAAATTCCACTTGTCTCTCAGGCGGCACGCCAGACAAGTCTTCCGGAAACACATCCGGGAATTGTGAAACAACAGGCACATCGACCAACGTCTTCTTTTCAGCCTTAGCATCAATAGCATATGCTAAATAGGCGTCACATCCCTTTGCAACAAGCTTTCGGGTTTTTGCAATAGTCAATAAGCACAGATCCCCACTTCTCCTATCCCCGTAAATACAGATCTCACGCCCCTCCGGAGTAGTTATCTTTATCATCCGTTTCTTACATACTATGTAGGCTTCATTCTCTATCAACCAATCCATCCCGATAATTACGTCAAATTCACTAAACTCGATCGGAATCAAGTCCAAATTGAATACTACATCTTCAATCACTAAGGTGCAGTTACGGTATACATGATCTACTTTGACTAAAGTATAACTAGCAGTTTCAATATCTAATACAGCAGATAGCTTAGACAATGGCATGGCAAGTTGTTGTGCAAACATAGTAGATACAAACGATCTATTGGCACCCGAGTCAAATAACACTCTTGCAGGTAAAGAGTTTACAATAAACATACCCGTGACCACCTCCGGGTTTTCCCTAGCCTCTTCCGCGGTTATCTAGAAAGCACGAGCTGGTGCCCTTTGTGGCTGGTTCCGGCGGTTGACTGAACCACCACTAGATCCCCCAGATGATCGTGTTGTCGATGGAGCAGCAACTGCAGCATTCTTTCTACAGTTCCGACTATAATGCCCCCAGACTCCACACTTATGGCAGGCATCCGATTTCCGTGGGCACTCATTCTGGTAGTGGCCCAATTCTCCACAGCAAAAACACGCACGCCCGTTTGTGCACTTGCCGAAGTGTTCTAAATGACATTTGTTGCAGTATTGTGGCTCAGTGTTGATAGAGTACGCTCGAGCACGACTGGAAGAACTAGACTGTCGACGAAAAGACTGTTGCGGTGAATATTGGGATGATCGTGAAGAACCCGAGTAGCCTCCGTCGCGTTAACGTTTCGGTGGTGAAGGTTGTGTTGGGTTAGCTGAAGCAGCAGCAGACCCCATTACATACCCTGACATACCCAGAATCTGTTCCACATTCCTGGCGGCTTCCAATAAACCAGCAAAGGTGGGGTAGCGTACATTGCTCATTACCCTTCGAATTTCCAGATCAAGACCAGCCTCAAACCTGGTCACTTTTCTTTCCTCAGTATCCACCTGATGAGGTGCGAACAAACTCAGCCTCGTGAACTCTACCGCATACTGGGACACAGACTTAGTCCCCTGAATCAACGTGTAGGTCCCGAGAGGTTCCCAAAGTATATAGTTATAAGCTGTAGAGGGGGGGTGAATACAGCAATTTAAAAACTACACACTATTTTCTCAATGTTTGTATGTATTATCAACAATTTGTTAATTACAAACAAGCTTGAATGCGGAATAGTTCAAGCTGAGATGATAGATACAACAGTATGTTTACTAGTCTAAGACAGACTCAAACTAGTTTACAATGAATACACTCACTAAGAAGCACTCATTGTGTTTACAAGACTCAGAGGGACAGCTTATGTAGGACAGCTTAGACACAAAGAAACTGTATTACACAAGCAGGCTTGCATGCATGAAAACACACTTGCACGTTCACTCTTGGGTTTCAGCACTTAGCTTTCTTCACACTTCTTTCTGACCTTAGAAGCTTCCTTTTATACTCACTTAGAGGATCTAAGAGAAACATCTTCATTGGACGGAATGAAAAGGAAAATTCTTGTTGAAAAGACAACATAACCTTTTCTGCACTTTTCTGAAAAGCAGACTTGTCTTCACATGTGCAGAACTTTTGTCTTTTTACTTTGTCTACTGTTGCATTGCCTTTAACTAATTTAGGAATGTCAACTTTGCGTCTTTCTTCCTTGTAAAGGCCTATTTTGATATAAGAAAAAGGTCTGTCACCCTTTTTCAAATAACCTTTTGTCTTCATGTTACAGAACAGCTTGGGCAGGCTGAGCAGTTCTGTTTTCCACTTTGTCTTCGACTTTGTAAACTGTTTGTAAGTCAAAAACAATACATGATGACCTTGGGAAAAACAAAATTCCATAACGTGTTTTACGCCTGTTCACAAAAGAACAGGTTCTTTCACAAAGAACAGAACACTTTAAAAATGCCCAAGCTGCTCAACAGTGTAGAGCAGCGTAGACAGTTTCTGTCCAGCCTGATCAGCAGACTGAGCAGCTTGGACAAACTGTCTTGGTTGCAACACATGCAACGTATAGAACAGCTTTAGACTGATATTGCAAATCATTTTCAGGTTTCAATAAGGCATATAACAGGCCCTAAATTCAACCTTCAAATGAATCAACAGGTTTGATTATAAAATCTCCCCCTCAGATATAGAACAGGTTTGACTGAGGCCTTTTTGTGCCTAACAATCTCCCCCTATTTGCAATAACCAGTCCAAGCTGGTCTTGTCAAAAATCACTATATATTTTTACAGTACATTTGCTGAAATAAAATTACAACATTACAGTAAAGTAAAAGATCAGTTATATACACTGATTCTTGACATACTAGAACAACACATGTTCTACAAGAGTACAACTAACTGTACTATTGTATTTTTACACTAATGTAAAACCAAATAAATTACAACTTATGTTTAATAATGTACCAACTAATGTACAGGATGTACAACTAATGTACAAGATGTTTGGACTGTTTGAGTTGGGAGCAGATAATGGCAAGCCTGTCCAACTGATGGACAGCTTCCATTCTTCACCTACCCAGATGGTAGATGGACTTCATATCAGTGGAGAAGGATCCTGAACCATCCTTTTCCAATTCTTCCCTTGTATCCTCAAGTTCCTCAATTTCACTCCTCATAATCATGAACTTGGGATCATTGAGCTCCCCTCTTTCATAGAAGCCTCTGAGCTGATCCCAGATAGCTGCTCTCCATTTGCTAGACTGCCTGAAAGAAACTGCAAGTCTGAAGGCGGCAAGTTGTCTCAGATCAACTTTGTACAGTTCTGAGGCTCTTTGGAAGCATTTCTTCTGAGTTAGGGGATCTACAAAAAATGCCCCCAGCTCAGGTTCTTCTATAATCTTGCCATCCTCAAACTCTATTCCTTTAGGCAGACTATTATCAACTCCTTTTATTTCAAGGGCATAGTCGCCCTGTTCTATCAGTGTGAGGAGTAGCTCCATCTCTGTATCCTTCTTTGTTCTCCTGGCCTTTATTTTTGGATGTGTCACAAAGACACCTTCACTTATTTCCTTAGATTATCAGGCCAAGTCTTTTACTCTTTCCATCAAATTCTTGACATATGCCCTGATCGTGTTTAGCAGCTTCAGATTTTGATTCACTCAGGGCAACTGCCAGCTCAATCCACCCCATACCCATTTGAGCTACATCAGTGTGGTCATAAGTTTCCATTCAGGGCCTGTTGCACCATACTTGTTATTTAAGCTTCCACTGACTGCCTTCTTTGAAATTGGGACAGCTTTGACTTGCTTCCTTGGCTAGTCTCTCTCAGCAACATCATGAAATTTTTTTTAGCCAAGTTGTCAAGTGGTATTGAGCTCTTGCATGAGGTACTGTTGATTTGGTCACAGAGACCTGAGTACCTTTCTCTCTTCCTCTCTTTTCTCCTGCTGTGCCTGGCAGCTTCCATTATGTTTCTTTTGCACCTCCAAGGTAGACATGTTTAATTTGTTTGCTTATTGGAGGGCAAAGGACTTAGCATTGGCCAGATTCTTCTCTTTCTTAATCCTCCAGAGCTTGAAGCTGTTCTTCCCTAAACTCAAAGTATTTGTGCATAGGGAGCCCATCTTTTCTGGCTCGTGCCCTTGTGTGAAATTGTATTTCTTGCCTGTTTCTGCTGCATAGGATCCTCAGCTACCTTTTCTTTTCCTTTAGCTGCTGCTGTTAGTGACAGCAGCTTCAGGAATTTCTTCTTCTTCTCTCTGATAAAATAAGGTGCCGCCTCCTTTTGCTGCTAGGCCTATCCTCAGGAATGATTTCCTCCCCTTAGACGAGCAGGGCTGGAGAGACAGCCTGAGTAGGCATAGCAGCTTGAGAAGCACCTTCAGCTGCACCTGTTTCAAAAATCCTGCTGGCTGACCAGTTGTGAGTTGCAGACACTGGTATCTCCTTAGGAGAAGAAGTTTTCTCCCCCTTAGACTTAGTCTTCGAGGCAGATGACTTCTCCCCCTTTGACGGAGACGAGCAAAGAACTTCAACATGGTCTGCCTGAAGACACAAAGTCAGCAGGCTTGCCAGCAGGTTTATAGGGTTTAGGACCAACAATCTGTTCACTAAGGTAGCCAAGTTATCCTCACCTCACTAAGTTGGGTAAGACAGGTCCTGAAGAGAAGATGTGTGGAGAATCAGCCAGAGAGGTAAGCTAAGCAATATTTGCCCTATCCGACGCTGTGAACCGCAGAGATTGCAGCTGTGCAAGATGAAGTTCTAGTGAATCTCGCAATCAGCAGTCTATGATATAGAGTTTGGATAGGGAACCAATGCTGGTGTAGCTGGCCAAAGTGGCTGGAGGAAGTGCACGAAGTGAGAAGAGGTGATGAAAGCTGTTGAGACGATGGCTGTGCATTAGAGGACACGGAGTTCCTGCTGTATGGAAGAATAGAAGAGAGAGAGTTGTATACAGTTTGGCAGCTGTGCAGCTGAGTGCAATCAGTCTTGTGGAGAAGTTCAGTCTTGGGGATAGTGACTGGAAAGGCTATCTTGACAGATAAAGAAGCCTTTGAAGCTGCAGCAGACACAGGTCTGTGAGATGATGGATGGTAGGGAGTGCTTGGGGTGGTTCCAAAGAACCAACTTTGTTGGCGTCAGTCAATAGAAAGTGCTGATCCTATCATAACGGCAGGGTCTTTGGGAGATGGTGGTGTAATGGTGTTGGTTTGTTTGGCGGGTAGAGGATGAGGCTGCACTGCTGATTGGTCTAGAGTCCAGCAGTCGTGGGGCAACCTCGTGCAGATCGTGCGTCTAGGTGGGGACATGTGAGGACGTATAGGCAGTGGAGGAGGGATCATGTGTGCATAACAGTATTGACAGTGACTAGACTGTCTGGCAGTTCTAAATCTCAGTATTATGTAGTCATAGTTGATGTTGGGTATCGACTCCCGTTGCTACAACTCGGTGTCAACTGTGTGGGTATGGCAAAGCCCAGAGGGTCTAGGCGACCTCAAGGGTGACTCAGAGTGGAGGTGACAAGCAGGCTACCAAAACTTGAATGCAACCTGCTCACCAAAATAGGTAGAGTGCAGCGTGGGGTTCGCTTCTTCTTATCATACATGCACACTCATATTTGAAATAGGTGAACAGAGGATGGGGATTTGTGGGCTGTTTTCTTTTTGGCTAAAGATTCGTTGGTAATGAATGGAGGATGTGGGGTGAGGCTTGTGGTAGTAGCGAAGATGAGAGTCTGTTGTGTACCAGGGTATGTGAGGACTGGCGCGTAGCACAGGCTGGGTGGGCTTGGCCTGTATTCGCTCAGTCTCTTGATAGACTCACAGGCGCAACTCAGGCACACAAGCTTAGGCCTCAAACGATGAACCAGAGGTGAGGATTCTGCTCGCCTCAGCCAAGAGGCTAAAGAACAGACTCAGATGGAGCTTATTTGGGCCTTCTTTTTCACCGTCCCGCCTTCAGTATGCCAGAGGGTCCTTTTAGGACAAGCTTGGACCTGGCTTTGGATTTTCTGGGTGGGACAGCACGTCTCTGAGATCCTACACGCAGTCACATGTAAGGGTCCTGCCACCAAATCCTAGCCAGTATCTCTCATCATGTGTTGGTAGAGGAGGCTCATTCTGCAGCGACTGGTAGATGATAGAAAAACTATATTCCCATATAACGGGACTGCGAAGCAGTCTTAAGTAACGTGCTGTATGAGGCGTTCATAGTAGCGCTCACTCACAATACAGCGTGTCCTGAAAAATGCGCAGCACTGGTGAATATCAGTCATATCAGCAAAACGTCAGCGTGGTCTCTGACTCTCTGTGCACGCAGGATCCTTTCCTCAGATTCACAAAAATCCATTTGCCGTATCCATGGTAAGTTCACGATCCACAAGTGCAGAATAACAGGGATGTCATCACGGCTCAGTTGGTCAAAGGAAACCAACTTGCTGCTGAAAGCACATCACCACAGAGCAGAATAAGGACAACTTGTAGGTAGGAGAGAGGTGCCTTCCTGAACACGAGTTGGCTCTCCAACTTCTGGTTCTCTACACCAAAGGACGTCAAGCATCTCTTCATCTGTTCATACTTGCTAGCTGTGGTTGAAATATTGTCAATTCACGCTAGTCGATAAGAAGAACTTCCTGAGCGTGTGTTGATCTCATGGTCTGAGTCCCATGAAGTATGGTGCCCTTGAGACTTGGGATTCTGGAACGTAGGCACAGTATACCAGAACTCTACACCATCTCCTAGTAAGGACACCATGGAGATGCAGTCATGTGCTAGTTCAACAGATGACTTTCAGAAACTCCACATTGTGATCTAAACCTTCCCCACATCGTTCTTGGGGATTGTGAGGTTGGCAATGTAGGGTGGGGGCTTAAGGCGCATCAGTGGTGAGGATGAGTGTTTGACAAACATCTTCACCAACGAACACTGGGAGAGAAAGGGATTGTCTAGGTCTGTGGAGCCATTTGGGAGTTATTTTGAGGTTTGGAGAAGCAGGAGACACTTAGTACGATGTTTAGGTTATGTTCCTCGGAGGATTTCTGGAATGATGAGTAGACCGAATGGATAGAAACAGTCGTTTGGTCATTCTATATGGTTATCGAATGTTGAGTGTTGTTATGAGAGAGAAGGGTTATGGGCGGTTCGATTGACTGTTAGTTAACGGCAAAACTCGGAACGGTTGCCATGTCAGAGACACCATTTGTCAGACCAACTTGACTTCTATTTTTAATCACTAACACACGGCTAACCCACTTATCCGCAGAGATAATGTTACATGTAATAAAACATAATTGCAAGTAAAATTCTGAAGAACAGGTAGATGAAACTCTCTAGATTCTATCGCTGTTTCACAACCTGTGGTATGATCAGATGTCAACAGCACGGTTCTCAGTCTTTAAGCGTTGCTCATCCTTCAGACTGTGCCTTACGATCTCTTTTGCAGAATGCTTTATTGTGCAAGTTAACATTTGGCTGATGTGTTGCACATAGAAGGTGCAAACGGTTAGCAAGACTAGACTTCAGAACACAGTGCATGACAGACGATGCAAACGGACGCATGAGAGGACTGGTGCCTGCATCATGCAGCAGGCGGGAAGAGGTTGCACGCCTGTTTGTATAGCCTATCATGCGCGTCTCTTCTCAAGGCTGTGTGCGCACGGTTTTGTCATGATAAAGTGTCATACCAGTACCGGGCTATCTAGAGACAGGTGCATGACCAAGCTGTTCAGAGTAACGATACTCGATGCGTGAGTGGGTCATACATCCAAATTCTGTATCGACTGAAACGGAGAACACATCACGCCTAGTATTCAGGCGACTTGCTGTAACGAGGCA
>JAANYP010001217.1:21706-43172 GCA_020465985.1 Centrapalus pauciflorus | reverse complement strand
ACTTATTGGTGATTGTTACTGACTTGTATGGAAACATCTGCTACTGCTTGTTCCTTGCTTACTTAATTGTATGTTAGGAACGTATGATAGAGACTGCTGAAACTAGACAACTGTTGCTGCATGTTCCTTGATTACTTGCATTTCTCAGGACCGCTGTGAGTGACAGATTGCATTACTTACTTGCATATGTTTCGGTACTTATTGGTGATTCTTATTGACTTGTATGGAAACATCTGATGCTGCCTGTTCCTTGATTACTTAATTGTATGTTGGGAACGTATGATAGACACTGCTGAAACTGGACAACTGCTGTTGCATGTTCCATGACTACTTGCATTGCTCTGGACCACTGTGAGTGACAGATTGCATTACTTACTTGCTTATGTTTCGGTACTTATTGGTGATTGTTACTGACTTGTATGGAAACATCTGCTACTGCTTGTTCCTTGATTACTTAATTGTATGTTAGGAAGGTATGATAGAGACTGCTGAAACTGGACAACTGTTGCAGCATGTTCCTTGATTACTTGCATTTCTCAGGACCGCTGTGAGTGACAGATTGCATTACTTACTTGCATATGTTTCGGTACTTATTGGTGATTCTTACTGACTTTTATGGAAACATCTGATGCTGCCTGTTCCTTGATTACTTAATTGTATGCTGGGAACGTATGATAGACACTCCTGAAACGTGACAACTCCTGCTGCATGTTTCATGACTACTTACGTTGCTCTGGACCTCAGTGAGTGACAGATTGCATTACTTACTTGCTTATATTTCGGTACTTATTGGTGATTGTTCCTGACTTGTATGGGAACATCTGCTACTGCTTGTTCCTTGATTACTTAATTGAATGTTAGGAACGTATGATAGAGACTGCTGAAACTGGACAACTGTTGCTGCACGTTCCTTGATTACTTGCATTTCTCTGGACTGCTGTGAGTGACAGATTGCATTACTTAATTGCTTATGTTTCGGTACTTATTGGTGATTGTTACTGACTTGTATGGAAACATCTGCTACTGCTTGTTCCTTGTTTACTTAATTGTATGTTAGGAACGTATGATAGAGATTGCTAAAACTGGACAACTGTTGCTGCATGTTCCTTGATTACTTGCATTTCTCAGGACCGCTATGAGTGACAGATTGCATTACTTACTTGCATATGTTTCGGTACTTATTGGTGATTCTTACTGACTTGTATGGAAACATCTGATGCTGCCCGTTCCTTGATAACTTAATTGTATGTTGGGAACGTATGATAGACACTGCTGAAACTGGAGAACTGTTGTTGCATGTTCCATGACTACTTGCATTGCTCTGGACCACTGTGAGTGACAGAATGCATTACTTACTTGCTTATGTTTCGGTACTTATTGGTGATTGTTACTGACTTGTATGGAAACATCTGCAACTGCTTGTTCCTCGATTACTTAATTGTATGTTAGGAACGTATGATAGAGACTACTGAAACTGGACAACTGTTGCTGCATGTTCCTTGATTACATGCATTTCTCAGGACCGCAGTGAGTGACAGATTGCATTACTTACTTGCATATGTTTCGGTACTTATTGGTGATTCTTACTGACTTTTATGGAAACATCTGATGCTGCCTGTTCCTTGATTACTTAATTGTATGCCGGGAACGTATGATAGACACTGCTGAAACGTGACAACTCCTGCTGCATGTTTCATGACTACTTACGTTGCTCTGGGCCTCAGTGAGTGACAGATTGCATTACTTACTTGCTTATATTTCGGTACTTATTGGTGATTGTTACTGACTTGTTTGGAAACATCTGCTACTGCTTGTTCCTTAATTACTTAATTGAATGTTAGGAACGTTTGATAGAGACTGCTGAAACTGGACAACTGTTGCTGCATGTTCCTTGATTACTTGCATTTCTCAGGACCGCTGTGAGTGACAGATTGCATTACTTACTTGCATATGTTTCGGTACTTATTGGTGATTCTTACTTACTTGTATGGATACATCTGATGCTACCTGTTCCTTGATTACTTAATTGTATGTTGGGAACGTATGATAGACACTGTTGAAACTGGACAACTGCTGTTGCATGTTCCTTGAATACATGCATTGGTCAGGACCGTTATGAGTGACAGATTGCATTACTTAGTTGCCGATGTTTCGGTGCTTATTGGTGATTGATACTGACTTGTATGGAAACATCTACTGCTGCTTGTTCCTTGATTACTTAATTGTATGTTAGGAACGTATGATAGACACTGCTGAAACTGGACAGCTGCTGCTGCATGTTCCATGACTACTTGCATTGCTCTGGACCGCTGTGAGTGACAGATTGCATTACTTACTTGCTTATGTTTCGGTACTTATTGGTGATTGTTATTGACTTGTATGGAAACATCTGCTGCTGCTTGTTCCTTGATTACTTAATTATAAGTTAGGAAGTATGATAGACACTGCTGTAACTGGACAACTGTTGCTGCATGTTCCTTGATTACTTGCATTTCTCAGGACCGCTGTGAGTGACAGATTGCATTACTTACTTGCATATGTTTCGGTACTTATTGGTGATTCTTACTGACTTGTATGGAAACATCTGATGCTGCCTGATCCTTGATTACTTAATTGTATGTTGGGAACGTATGCTAGACACTGCTGAAACTGGACAACTGCTGTTGCATGTTCCATGACTACTTGCATTGCTATGGACCACTGTGAGTGACAGATTGCATTACTTACTTGCTTATGTTTCGGTACTTATTGGTTATTGTTACTGACTTGTATGGAAACATCTGCTACTGCTTGTTCCTTGATTACTTAATTGTATGTTAGGAAGGTATGATAGAGACTACTGAAACTGGACAACTGTTGCAGCATGTTCCTTGATTACTTGCATTTCTCAGGACCGCTGTGAGTGACAGATTGCATTACTTACTTGCATATGTTTCGGTAGTTATTGGTGATTCTTACTGACTTTTATGGAAACATCTGATGCTCCCTGTTCATTGATTACTTAATTGTATGCTGGGAACGTATGATAGACACTCCTGAAAAGTGACAACTCCTGCTGCATGTTTCATGACTACTTACGTTGCTCTGGACCTCAGTGAGTGGCAGATTGCATAACTTACTTGCTTATATTTCGGTACTTATTGGTGATTGTTACTGACTTGTATGGAAACATCTGCTACTGCTTGTTCCTTGATTACTTAATTGAATGTTAGGCACTTATGATAGAGACTGCTGAAACTGGACAACTGTTGCTGCATGTTCCTTGATTACTTGCATTTCTCTGGACCGCTGTGAGTGACAGATTGCATTACTTAATTGCTTATGTTTCGGTACTTATTGGTGATTGTTACTGACTTGTATGGAAACATCTGCTACTGCTTGTTCCTTGCTTACTTAATTGTATGTTAGGAACGTATGATAGAGACTGCTGAAACTGGACAACTGTTGCTGCATGTTCCTTGATTACTTGCATTTCTCAGGACCGCTGTGAGTGACAGATTGCATTACTTACTTGCATATGTTTCGGTACTTATTGGTGATTCTTACTGACTTGTATGGAAACATCTGATGCTGCCTGTTCCTTGATTACTTAATTGTATGTTGGGAACGTATGATAGACACTGCTGAAACTGGACAACTGCTGTTGCATGTTCCATGACTACTTGCATTGCTCTGGACCACTGTGAGTGACAGATTGCATTACTTACTTGCTTGTGTTTCGGTACTTATTGGTGATTGTTACTGACTTTTATGGAAACATCTGATGCTGCCTGTTCCTTGATTACTTAATTGAATGTTAGGAACGTTTGATAGAGACTGCTGAAACTGGACAACTGTTGCTGCATGTTCCTTGATTACTTGCATTTCTCAGGACCACTGTGAGTGACAGATTTGCATTACTTACTTGCATATGTTTCGGTACTTATTGGTGATTCTTACTGACTTTTATGGAAACATCTGATGCTGCCTGTTCCTTGATTACTTAATTGTATGCTGGGAACGTATGATAGACACTGCTGAAACGTGACAACTCCTGCTACATGTTTCATGACTACTTACGTTGCTCTGGACCTCAGTGAGTGACAGATTGCATTACTTACTTGCTTATATTTCGGTACTTATTGGTGATTGTTACTGACTTGTTTGGAAACATCTGCTACTGCTTGTTCCTTGATTACTTAATTGAATGTTAGGAACGTTTGATAGAGACTGCTGAAACTGGACAACTGTTGCTGCATGTTCCTTGATTACTTGCATTTCTCAGGACCGCTGTGAGTGACAGATTGCATTACTTACTTGCATATGTTTCGGTACTTATTGGTGATTCTTACTGACTTGTATGGATACATCTGATGCTACGTGTTCCTTGATTACTTAATTGTATGTTGGGAACGTATGATAGACACTGTTGAAACTGGACAACTGCTGCTGCATGTTCCTTGATTACATGCATTGGTCAGGACCGTTATGAGTGACAGATTGCATTGCATTCCTTAGTTTGCCGATGTTTCGGTGCTTATTGTGATGATACCTGACTTGTAATGGAAACATTCTACTGCTGGCTTGTTCCTTGATTTACTTATTTTTATGTTAGGAACGTATGATAGCACTGCTGAAACTGGACAACTCCTGCTGCATGTTTCATGACTAACTTGCGTTCTCTGGACCGGCTGTGAGTGACAGATTGCCATACTTCCTGCTTATATTTCGGTACTTATTGGTGATTGTTACTGACTTTATGGAACATCTGCCTACTCTTGTTCCTTGATTACTTAATTGAATGTTAGGAACGTATGATAGAGACTGTTGAAACTGGACAACTGTTGCTGCATGTTCCTTGATTACTTGCATTTCTCAGGACCGCTGTGAGTGACAGATTGCATTACTTACTTGCATATGTTTCGGTACTTATTGGTGATTCTTACTGACTTGTATGGATACATCTGATGCTACGTGTTCCTTGATTACTTAATTGTATGTTGGGAACGTATGATAGACACTGTTGAAACTGGACAACTGCTGCTGCATGTTCCTTGATTACATGCATTGGTCAGGACCGTTATGAGTGACAGATTGCATTACTTAGTTGCCGATGTTTCGCTGCTTATTGGAGATTGATACTGACTTGTATGGAAACATCTATTGCTGCTTGTTCCTTGATTACTTAATTGTATGTTAGGAACGTATGATAGACACTGCTGAAACTGGACAACTGCTGCTGCATGTTCCATGTCTACTTGCATTGCTCTGGACCGCTGTGAGTGACAGATTGCATTACTTACTTGCTTATGTTTCGGTACTTATTGGTGATTGTTACAGACTTGTATGGAAACATCTGCTGCTGCTTGTTCCTTGATTACTTAATTATAAGTTAGGAACATATGATAGACACTGCTGTAACTGGACAACTGTTGCTGCATGTTCCTTGATTACTTGCATTTCTCAGGACCGCTGTGAGTGACAGATTGCATTACTTACTTGCGTATGTTTCGGTACTTATTGGTGATTCTTACTGACTTTCATGGAAACATCTGATGCTGCCTGTTCCTTGATTACTTAATTGTATGTTGAGAACGTATGATAGACACTGCGGAAACTGGACAACTGCTGCATGTTCCATGACTATTTGCATTGCTCTGGACCGCTGTGAGTGACAGATTGCATTACTTGCTTGCTTATGTTTCGGTACTTATTTTTGATTGTTACTGACTTGTATGGAAACATCTGCTACTGCTTGTTCCTTGATTACTTAATTGTATGTTAGGAACGTATGATAGAGACTGCTGAAACTGGACAACTGTTGCTGCATTTCCTTGATTACTTGCATTTCTCAGGACCGCTGTGAGTGACAGATTTCATTACTTACTTGCACATGTTTCGGTACTTATTGGTAATTCTTACTGACTTGTATGGAAACATCTGATGCTGCCGGTTCCTTGATTACTTAATTGTATGTTAGGAACGTATCATAGACACTGCTGAACCTGGACAACTCCTGCTGCATGTTTCATGACTACTTGCGTTGCTCTTGACCGCTGTGAGTGACAGATTGCATTACTTACTTGCTTATATTTCGGTACTTATTGGTGATTGTTACTGACTTGTATGGAAAAATCTGCTACTGCTTGTTCCTTGATTACTTGATTGAATGTTAGGAACGTATGATAGAGACTGCTGAAACTGGACAACTGTTGCTGCATGTTCCTTGATTACTTGCATTTCTCAGGACCGCTGTGAGTGACAGATTGCATTACTTACTTGCATTTGTTTCGGTACTTATTGGTGATTCTTACTGACTTGTATGGATACATCTGACGCTACCTGTTCCTTGATTACTTAATTGTATGTTGGGAACGTATGATAGACACTGTTGAAACTGGACAACTGCTGCTGCATGCTCCTTGATTACATGCATTGGTCAGGACCGTTATGAGTGACAGATTGCATTAGTTAGTTGCCGATGTTTCGGTGCTTATTGGTGATTGATACTGACTTGTATGGAAACATCTGATGCTGCCGGTTCCTTGATTACTTAATTGTATGTTAGGAACGTATGATAGACACTGCTGAAACTGGACAACTCCTGCTGCATGTTTCATGACTACTTGCGTTGCTCTGGACCGCTGTGAGTGACAGATTGCATTACTTGCTTGCTTATATTTCGGTACTTATTGGTGATTGTTACTGACTTGTATGGAAACATCTGCTACTGCTTGTTCCTTGATTACTTGATTGAATGTTAGGAACGTATGATAGAGACTGCTGAAACTGGACAACTGTTCTGCATGTTCCTTGATTACTTGCATTTCTCAGGACCGCTGTGAGTGACAGATTGCATTACTTACTTGCATTTGTTTCGGTACTTATTGGTGATTCTTACTGACTTGTATGGATACATCTGACGCTACCTGTTCCTTGATTACTTAATTGTATGTTGGGAACGTATGATAGACACTGTTGAAACTGGACAACTGCTGCTGCATGTTCCTTGATTACATGCATTGGTCAGGACCGTTATGAGTGACAGATTGCATTACTTAGTTGCCGATGTTTCGGTGCTTATTGGTGATTGATACTGACTTGTATGGAAACATCTACTGCTGCTTGTTCCTTGATTACTTAATTGTATGTTAGGAACGTATGATAGACACTGCTGAAACTGGACAACTCCTGCTGCATGTTTCATGACTACTTGCGTTGCTCTGGACCGCTGTGAGTGACAGATTGCATTACTTACTTTATTATATTTCGGTACTTATTGGTGATTGTTACTGACTTCTATGGAAACATCTGCTACTGCTTGTTCCTTGATTACTTAATTGAATGTTAGGAACGTATGATAGAGACTGTTGAAACTGGACAACTGTTGCTGCATGTTCCTTGATTACTTGCATTTCTCAGGACCGCTGTGAGTGACAGATTGCATTACTTACTTGCATATGTTTCGGTACTTATTGGTGATTCTTACTGACTTGTATGGATACATCTGATGCTACGTGTTCCTTGATTACTTAATTTTATGTTGGGAACGTATGATAGACACTGTTGAAACTGGACAACTGCTGCTGCATGTTCCTTGATTACATGCATTGGTCAGGACCGTTATGAGTGACAGATTGCATTACTTAGTTGCCGATGTTTCGGTGCTTATTGGTGATTGATACTGACTTGTATAGAAACATCTACTGCTGCTTGTTCCTTGATTACTTAATTGTATGTTAGGAACGTATGATAGACACTGCTGAAACTGGACAACTGCTGCTGCATGTTCCATGACTACTTGCATTGCTCTGGACCGCTGTGAGTGACAGATTGCATTACTTACTTGCTTATGTTTCGGTACTTATTGGTGATTTTTACTGACTTGTATGGAAACATCTGTTGCTTCTTGTTCCTTGATTACTTAATTATAAGTTAGGAACGTATGATAGACAATGCTGTAACTGGACAACTGTTGCTGCATGTTCCTTGATTACTTGCATTTCTCAGGACCGCTATGAGTGACAGATTGCATTACTTACTTGCATATGTTTCGGTACTTATTGGTGATTCTTACTGACTTGTATGGAAACATCTGATGCTTCCTGTTCCTTGATTACTTAATTGTATGTTGGGAACGTATGATAGACACTGCGGAAACTGGACAACTGCTGCATGTTCCATGACTATTTGCATTGCTCTGGACCGCTGTGAGTGACAGATTGCATTACTTGCTTGCTTATGTTTCGGTACTTATTGTTGATTGTTACTAACTTTTATGGAAACATCTGCTACTGCTTGTTCCTTGATTACTTAATTCTATGTTAGGAACGTATGATAGAGACTGCTGAAACTGGACAACTGTTGCTGCATTTCCTTGATTACTTGCATTTCTCAGGACCGCTGTGAGTGACAGATTGCATTACTTACTTGCATATGTTTTGGTACTTATTGGTGATTCTTACTGACTTGTATGGATACATCTGACGCTACCTGTTCCTTGATTACTTAATTGTATGTTGGGAACGTATGATAGACACTGTTGAAACTGGACAACTGCTGCTGCATGTTCCTTGATTACATGCATTGGTCAGGACCGTTATGAGTGTCAGATTGCATTACTTAGTTGCCGATGTTTCGGTGCTTATTGGTGATTGATACTGACTTGTATGGAAACATCTACTGCTGCTTGTTCCTTGATTACTTAATTGTATGTTAGGAACGTATGATAGACACTGCTGAAACTGGACAACTCCTGCTGCATGTTTCATGACTACTTGCGTTGCTCTGGTCCGCTGTGAGTGACAGATTGCATTTCTTACTTGCTTATGTTTCGGTACTTATTGGTGATTGTTACTGACTTGTATGGAAACATCTGCTGCTGCTTGTTCCTTGATTATTTAATTATAAGTTAGGAACGTATGATAGACAATGCTGTAACTAGACAACTGTTGCTGCATGTTCCTTGATTACTTGCATTTCTCAGGACCGCTATGAGTGACAGATTGCATTACTTACTTGCATATGTTTCGGTACTTATTGGTGATTCTTACTGACTTGTATGGAAACATCTGATGCTTCCTGTTCCTTGATTACTTAATTGTATGTTGGGAACGTATGATAGACACTGTGGAAACTGGACAACTGCTGCATGTTCCATGACTATTTGCATTGCTCTGGACCGCTGTGAGTGACAGATTGCATTACTTGCTTGCTTATGTTTCGGTACTTATTGTTGATTGTTACTGACTTTTATGGAAACATCTGCTACTTCTTGTTCCTTGATTACTTAATTGTATTTTAGGAACGTATCATAGAGACTGCTGAAACTGGACAACTGTTGCTGCATGTTCCTTGATTACTTGCATTTCTCAGGACCGCTGTGAGTGACAGATTGCATTACTTAGTTGCCGATGTTTCGGTGCTTATTGGTGATTGATACTGACTTGTATGGAAACATCTACTGCTGCTTGTTCCTTGATTACTTAATTGTATGTTAGGAACGTATGATAGACACTACTGAAACTGGACAACTCCTGCTGCATGTTTCATGACTACTTGCGTTGCTCTGGACCGCTGTGAGTGACAGATTGCATTACTTACTTGCTTATGTTTCGGTACTTATTGGTGATTGTTACTGACTTCTATGGAAACATCTGCTACTGCTTGTTCCTTGATTACTTAATTGTATGTTAGGAACGTATGATAGAGACTGCTGAAACTGGACAACTGTTGCTGCATGTTCCTTGATTACTTGCATTTCTCAGGACCGCTGTGAGTGACAGATTGCATTACTTCCTTGCATATGTTTCGGTACTTATTGGTGATTCTTACTGACTTGTATGGAAACATCTGATGCTGCCTGTTCCTTGATTACTTAATTGTAAGTTGGGAACGTATGATAGACACTGCTGAAACTGGACAACTCCTGCTGCATGTTTCATGACTACTTGCGTTGCTCTGGACCGCTGTGAGTGACAGATTGCATTACTTACTTGCTTATATTTCGGTACTTATTGGTGATTGTTACTGACTTGTATGGAAACATCTGCTACTGCTTGTTACTTGATTACTTAATTGAATGTTAGGAACGTATGATAGAGACTGCTGAAACTGGACAACTGTTGCTGCATGTTCCTTGATTACTTGCATTTCTCAGGACCGCTGTGAGTGACAGATTGCATTACTTACTTGCATATGTTTCGGTACTTATTGGTGATTCTTACTGACTTGTATGGATACATCTGATGCTACCTATTCCTTGATTACTTAATTGTATGTTGGGAACGTATAATAGACACTGTTGAAACTGGACAACTGTTGCTGCATTTCCTTGATTACTTGCATTTCTCAGGACCGCTGTGAGTGACAGATTGCATTACTTACTTGCATATGTTTTGGTACTTATTGGAGATTCTTACTGACTTGTATGGAAACATCTGATGCTGCCTGTTCCTTGATTACTTAATTGTATGTTAGGAACGTATGATAGACACTGCTGAAACTGGACAACTCCTGCTGCATGTTTCATGACTACTTGCGTTGCTCTGGACCGTTGTGAGTGACAGATTGCATTACTTACTTGCTTATGTTTCGGTACCTATTGGTGGTTCTTACTGACTTGTATGGAAACATCTGATGCTGCCTGTTCCTTGATTACTTAATTGTAAGTTGGGAACGTATGATAGACACTGCTGAAACTGGACAACTCCTGCTGCATGTTTCATGACTACTTGCGTTGCTCTGGACCGCTGTGAGTGACAGATTGCATTACTTACTTGCTTATCTTTCGGTACTTATTGGTGATTGTTACTGACTTGTATGGAAACATCTGCTACTGCTTGTTCCTTGCATTTACTTAATTGAATGTTGGAACGTAGATAGAGACTGCTGAAAATGGACAACTGTTGCTGCATGTTCCTTGATACTTGCATTTCTCAGGACGCTGTGAGTGAAAGATGCAATACTTCCTTGCATATGTTTCGGTACTTATTGGTTGATTCTTACTGAATTGTATGGAAACATCTGATAGCTGCCTGTTCCTTGATTACTTAATTGTAAGTTGGGAACGTATGATAGACACTGCTGAAACTGGACAACTCCTGCTGCATGTTTCATGACTACTTGCGTTGCTCTGGACCGCTGTGAGTGACAGATTGCATTACTTAATTGCTTATATTTCGGTACTTATTGTTGATTGTTACTGACTTGTATGGAAACATATGCTACTGCTTGTTCCTTGATTACTTAATTGAATGTTAGG
The DNA here is from genome assembly GCA_020465985.1 of Centrapalus pauciflorus. Classification (NCBI taxonomy): domain Eukaryota; kingdom Viridiplantae; phylum Streptophyta; class Magnoliopsida; order Asterales; family Asteraceae; genus Centrapalus; species Centrapalus pauciflorus. Next base: position 31,930 of record JAANYP010001217.1, on the reverse strand, counting down.
AACGTATGATAGAGACTGCTGAAACTGGACAACTGTTGCTGCATGTTCCTTGATTACTTGCATTTCTCAGGACCGCTGTGAGTGACAGATTGCATTACTTACTTGCATATGTTTCGGTACTTATTGGTGATTCTTACTGACTTGTATGGATACATCTGATGCTGCCTGTTCCTTGACTACTTAATTGTAATTTGGGAACGTATGATAGACACTGTTGAAACTGGACAACTGCTGCTGCATGTTCCTTGATTACATGCATTGGTCAGGACCGTTATGAGTGACAGATTGCATTACTTAGTTGCCGATGTTTCGGTGCTTATTGGTGATTGAAACTGACTTGTATGGAAACATCTACTGCTGCTTGTTCCTTGATTACTTAATTGTATGTTAGGAACGTATGATAGACACTGCTGAAACTGGACAACTCCTGCTGCATGTTTCATGACTACTTGCGTTGCTCTGGACCGCTGTGAGTGACAGATTGCATTACTTCCTTGCATATGTTTCGGTACTTATTGGTGATTCTTACTGACTTGTATGGAAACATCTGATGCTGCCTGTTCCTTGATTACTTAATTGTAAGTTGGGAACGTATGATAGACACTGCTGAAACTGGACAACTCCTGCTGCATGTTTCATGACTACTTGCGTTGCTCTGGACCGCTGTGAGTGACAGATTGCATTACTTACTTGCTTATATTTCGGTACTTATTGGTGATTGTTACTGACTTGTATGGAAACATCTGCTACTGCTTGTTACTTCATTACTTAATTGAATGTTAGGAACGTATGATAGAGACTGCTGAAACTGGACAACTGTTGCTGCATGTTCCTTGATTACTTGCATTTCTCAGGACCGCTGTGAGTGACAGATTGCATTACTTACTTGCATATGTTTCGGTACTTATTGGTGATTCTTACTGACTTGTATGGATACATCTGATGCTACCTATTCCTTGATTACTTAATTGTATGTTGGGAACGTATAATAGACACTGTTGAAACTGGACAACTGTTGCTGCATTTCCTTGATTACTTGCATTTCTCAGGACCGCTGTGACTGACAGATTGCATTACTTACTTGCATATGTTTTGGTACTTATTGGTGATTCTTACTGACTTGTATGGAAACATCTGATGCTGCCTGTTCCTTGATTACTTAATTGTATGTTAGGATCGTATGATAGACACTGCTGAAACTGGACAACTCCTGCTGCATGTTTCATGACTACTTGCATTGCTCTGGACCGTTGTGAGTGACAGATTGCATTACTTACTTGCTTATGTTTCGGTACCTATTGGTGGTTGTTACTGACTTGTATGGGAACATCTGCTACTGCTTGTTCCTTGATTACTTAATTGTACGTTAGGAACGTATGATAGAGACTGCTGAAACTGGACAACTGTTGCTGCATGTTCCTTGATTACTTGCATTTCTCTGGACCGCTGTGAGTGACAGATTGCATTACTTAATTGCTTATGTTTCGGTACTTATTGGTGATTGTTACTGACTTGTATCGAAACATCTGCTACTGCTTGTTCCTTGCTTACTTAATTGTATGTTAGGAACGTATCATAGACACTGCTGAAACTGGACAACTGTTGCTGCATGTTCCTTGATTACTTGCATTTCTCAGGACCGCTGTGAGTGACAGATTGCATTACTTTGTTGTCGATGTTTCGGTGCTTATTGGTGATTGATACTGACTTGTATGGAAACATCTACTGCTGCTTGTTCCTTGATTACTTAATTGTATGTTAGGAACGTATGATAGACACTACTGAAACTGGACAACTCCTGCTGCATGATTCAAGGCTACTTGCGTTGCTCTGGCCGCTGTGAGTGACAGATTGCATTACTTACTTGCTTATGTTTCGGTACTTATTGGTGATTGTTACTGACTTGTATGGAAACATCTGCTACTGCTTGTTCCTTGATTACTTAATTGTATGTTAGGAACGTATGATAGAGACTGCTGAAACTGGACAACTGTTGCTGCATGTTGCTTGATTACTTGCATTTCTCAGGACCGCTGTGAGTGACAGATTGCATTACTTACTTGCATATGTTTCGGTACTTATTGGTGATTCTTACTGACTTGTATGGATACATCTGATGCTACCTATTCCTTGATTACTTAATTGTATGTTGGGAACGTATAATAGACACTGTTGAAACTGGACAACTGTTGCTGCATTTCCTTGATTACTTGCATTTCTCAGGACCGCTGTGAGTGACAGATTGCATTACTTACTTGCATATGTTTTGGTACTTATTGGTGATTCTTACTGACTTGTATGGAAACATCTGATGCTGCCTGTTCCTTGATTACTTAATTGTATGTTAGGATCGTATGATAGACACTGCTGAAACTGGACAACTCCTGCTGCATGTTTCATGACTACTTGCATGGCTCTGGACCGTTGTGAGTGACAGATTGCATTACTTACTTGCTTATGTTTCGGTACCTATTGGTGGTTGTTACTGACTTGTATGGGAAGATCTGCTACTGCTTGTTCCTTGATTACTTAATTGTACGTTAGGAACGTATGATAGAGACTGCTGAAACTGGACAACTGTTGCTGCATGTTCCTTGATTACTTGCATTTCTCTGGACCGCTGTGAGTGACAGATTGCATTACTTAATTGCTTATGTTTCGGTACTTATTGGTGATTGTTACTGACTTGTATCGAAACATCTGCTACTGCTTGTTCCTTGCTTACTTAATTGTATGTTAGGAACGTATCATAGAGACTGCTGAAACTGGACAACTGTTGCTGCATGTTCCTTGATTACTTGCATTTCTCAGGACCGCTGTGAGTGACAGATTGCATTACTTAGTTGCCGATGTTTCGGTGCTTATTGGTGATTGATACTGACTTGTATGGAAACATCTACTGCTGCTTGTTCCTTGATTACTTAATTGTATGTTTGGAACGTATGATAGACACTGCTGAAACTGGACAACTCCTGCTGCATGATTCAAGACTACTTGCGTTGCTCTGGCCGCTGTGAGTGACAGATTGCATTACTTACTTGCTTATGTTTCGGTACTTATTGGTGATTGTTACTGACTTGTATGGAAACATCTGCTACTGCCTGTTCCTTGATTACTTAATTGTATGTTAGGAACGTATGATAGAGACTGCTGAAACTGGACAACTGTTGCTGCATGTTCCTTGATTACTTGCATTTCTCAGGACCGCTGTGAGTGACAGATTGCATAACTTACTTGCATATGTTTCGGTACTTATTGGTGATTCTTACTGACTTGTATGGATACATCTGATGCTACCTATTCCTTGATTACTTAATTGTATGTTGGGAACGTATAATAGACACTGTTGAAACTGGACAACTGTTGCTGCATTTCCTTGATTACTTGCATTTCTCAGGACCGCTGTGACTGACAGATTGCATTACTTACTTGCATATGTTTTGGTACTTATTGGTGATTCTTACTGACTTGTATGGAAACATCTGATGCTGCCTGTTCCTTGATTACTTAATTGTATGTTAGGAAAGTATGATAGACACTGCTGAAACTGGACAACTCCTGCTGCATGTTTCATGACTACTTGCATTGCTCTGGACCGTTGTGAGTGACAGATTGCATTACTTACTTGCTTATGTTTCGGTACCTATTGGTGGTTGTTACTGACTTGTATGGAAACATCTGCTACTGCTTGTTCCTTGATTACTTAATTGTACGTTAGGAACGTATGATAGAGACTGCTGAACTGACCAACTGTTGATAGCATGTTCCTTGATTACTGGCATTGCTCTGGACCGCGGGAGTGACGATGGCATGACTTAATTGCTTATGTTTCGGTACTGATTGGTGATGTTTTACTGACTTGTATCGAACATCTGCTAATGCTTTGAGTCCTTGGCTTACGTAATTGTATGTTAGGAACGTATCATAGAGACCTGCTGAAACTGAACAACTGTTTGCTGCAGTTCCTTGATGCGTGCAGTTCTCCCGACCACGCTGTGGAGTGACAGATTGCATTACTTAGTTGCCGATGTTTCGGTGCTTATGGTGATTGATACTGACTTGTAGGGAAACATCTACTGCTGCGTGTTCTTGAGTACTTAATTTAGGTTTAGAACGTATGATAGACAGCTACTGAAACTGACAACTCCTGCTGCATGATCCATGACTACTTGAGTTTGCCTGGACCGCTGTGAGTACAATTGCATGAGTACTTACTTGCCTTATGTTTGTCGGTACTTAGGGTAGAGTGTTACTCTGACTTCTATGGAACAGATGATACTGCTTTTGCCTTTATTACTTATTGTAGTTAGGAAAGTAATGAGAGAAGACTGCCTGAAACTGGACACTGTTGCTGGCATTTTCCTTGATTAATGACATTTCTCCAGTGACCGCTGTGAGTGAGCAGATTGGCATTACTTCCTTGGCATATTTTCGGTACTATTGTGATCTTACGGACTTGTAATGGAAACATCTGTGCGCCGGTTCCTTGATTCTTAATTGTAAGTTGGGAACGGTATGCTGACACTGCTGAAGACTGGACAACTCCTGCTGCATGGTTTCGTGACTACTGTGCCGTTCTTCCTGGAAACCGGCTGTGAGTGACAGATTGGCATTACGTACTTGCTTATATTTCGGTACTTATGGTGATTGTTACTGACTTTTAGGGAAACATCTGCTACTTACTTTACTCTTCGACTGCTTGTGTACCTGTCATTACTTAATTGAATGTTAGGAACGTATGATGGAGACTGCTGAAGACTGGACAACTGTTGCTGCTGCATGTTCCTTGATTACTTGCAATTTCTCAGGACCGCTGTGAGTGACAGATTGCATTACGTACTTGTCATATTTTTTCAGTACTAGATTGGTATTCCTGACTGACTTGTATGGATACATCTGATGCTACCTATTCCTTGATTACTTAATTGTAGGTTGGGACTATATAGACACTGTTTGAAACTGACAACTGTGGCTGCATTTCGTGATTACTTGCATTTCTCAGGACCTTCTCAGGAACCGCTGTGACTGACAGATTGCATGCGTACTTGCATATTTTTGGTACTATTGTGATTCTGAATGACTTGTATGGAAACATCTGCTACTCTACTCTTACTTGCTTGTTCCTTGAATTACTTAAGTTACGGTAGGAACTATGATAGAGACGGGCTGAAACGGACATCTTTGCTGCATGTTCCTTGATTACTTGCTTTCTCTGGACCGCTGTGAGGACCAGATTGCATTACGTAATGCTTATAGTTTTCGTACGTATTGGTGATTGTTACTACTTTATCGAAACACTGGCGACTACTGCTTGTTCCTTGCTTAGCTTAACACATGTATGTTAGGAACGTATCATAGACACTGCTGAAACTGGACAACTTTGCTTAGCATGTTCCTTGATTACTTGCTTTCTCAGGCCGCTGTGAGTGACAGATTGCATTAACTTATGTTGCCGATTTTCGGTGCTATTGGTGATTGATCAGGACTTGTATGGAAAATCTGAGGGCCTACCTATTCCGTGAGTTACTTAATTGTATTTGGGAACGTATAATAGACACTGTTGAAACTGGACAACTGTTGCTCTGCATTGCTTGATACTTGCATTTCCAGGACCGCTGTGAACTGACAGAATTGCATTACTTATTGCAGATGTTTTTGGTAACTTATTGGTGATTCTTACTGACCGTGTATGGAAACATCCTGATGCTCCTAGTCCTTGATTACGTAATTGTATGTTGGGAACGTATAATAGACAACTGTTGTAACGGACAACTGTTGCTGCATTTCCTTGATTACTGCATTTCTCAACCAGGACCGCGGTTATGACAATTGCATTACTTCTACTGTCATAGGTTTTTTGGTACTTATTGGTGATTCTTACTGACTTGTATGGAAACATCTGAAGGCTTATGCTGGCCTTTCCTTGATTACTTAAATTGTATGTTAGGATCGTATGATAGACAATTCTGAAACTGGAACAACTCCTGGCTCATGTTTCATGACTATTGCATTGCTCTGGACCGTTGTGAGTGACAGATTGCACTACGTACTTTGCTTTGTTTCGGTACCTAGGGTGGTTGTAATGACCTTATGGACTAATCTGCTACTTTTGCTACTACTGTCTGCTTGTTCCTTGATTACTTTAATTGTACGTTAGGAACGGATGATAGAGACTGCTGAAACTGGACAACTGGTTGCTGATGTTCCTTTATACTTGCATTTCTCTGGACCGCTGTGAGTGCGATTTGGCTTACTTAAGAATTGCTTAGGTTTTCGGTACTGATTGGTGAGGTTTACTGACGTGTAAATCGAAACGCTGCTACTCTTGTGCCTTGCTTACTAATTGTATGTTAGGAACGTATCATGAGCTCGGAAACTGGAAAACTGTTGCTGCATGTTCCTTGATTACTTGGCATTCTCAGGACGCGCTGTGAGTGAAAATTGCATTACTTTGTTGTCGATGTTTCGTGCTTAGTGGTGATGGATACTGACTTGTAGGGAAACATCTAACGGCTAGCTTGTTCCTTGATTACTTAGTGTGTAGGAACGTATATAGACACTACTGAAACGTGACAACTCCTGCTCTCAATGATTCAAGGCTAACTTGCGTTGCTCTGCCGCTGTGAGTGAAACAGATTGCATACTACTTTGCTTATTTTTCGTACTATATTGGTGATTGTTCTGAATGTATGGAAACATCTGCTACTGCTTGTTTCTTGATTACTAATTGTATTTTAGGAACGGTATGATAGAGACCTCTAAACTGGACAACTTTTGCTGCATGGTGCTTGATTAACTTGCAGATTTTCTCAGGAACGATGTGAGTGGACAGAGTGCATTAATGACTTGCAATGTTTCGGTACTTATTGGTGATTCTTACGGACTTGTATTGAATACATCGATGCTACCTTTCCTGATTACTTACGGTAATTGTTGTTGGGGAACGTGATAATAGACACTCTGTTGGAAAACTGGACAACTGTTTGCTGACATTTCCTGATACTTGGCATGTCCAGGACACGCTGTGACTGACAGATTGCAATTACGTACTTGCATATGTTTTGGGTTTTTTTTTAACTTTAATTGGTGATTCTTACTCTGACTTGTATGGAAACATCTGATGCTGCCCTGTTCCTTGTTAACTTTAATTGTATGTTAGGAACGTATGATAGACCTGGAAACTGGACACTCCTGCTGAGAATGTGTTCAGGACTACTTCATTGCTCTGGAACCGTTGTGAGTGACAGATTGCATTACGTACTTGCTTGATGTTTCGGTACCTATTGGTGGTTGTTAACGGGGACTTGGTATGAACATCTGATACTTACTGGCTTGTTCTTGATTACTTAATGGTACGTTAGGAGAACGTATGGATAAGAATGCTGAACTGGACAACTTTGGCTGAGGCATGTTCCTTGATTACTTGCATTTCTCGGGACCGCTGTGAGTGACAATTGCATTAATATTGCTTATGTTTTTTCGGTACTTATTGGTGATTGTTCTTGACTTGTATCGAAACATCTGCTACTCTAGCTTGTTTCCTTGCTTACTAATTGTATGTTTAGTGAACTATCATAGACACTTCTGAAACTGGACACGGTTGCCTTGCATGTTCCCTTGTTACTGCATTTCTCAGGAACGCTGTGAAGTGACAGATTGCATTACGGCTTAGTTGCCGATGTTTCGGGGCTTATTGGTGAAATTGATTAAAGACTGCTTGTATGGAAACATCTACTGCGACTGCTGAGTGTCCTGATTAACTTAAAATTGTAGTTAGGAACGTAGATAGAAGACACTACTGAAACTGGACAACTCCTGTTGCAATGTTTTCATGACTACTGCGTTGCTCTGGACCGATGTGAGTGACAGATTGGCATTACTTACGTCGTATGTTTCGGTACTTATTGTGTGATTGTTACGGACTTGTAATGGAAACATCTGCTACTCTGCTTGTCCTTGATTACTTAAATTGTTGTTAGGACGTATGAATAGAGACGGCTGACGGACAACTGTTGCTGCATGTGCCTTGATTACTTACTTGCATTTTCCAGACGCTGTGATGCAGATTGCATTAGCTGGGGGGGTCCTTGGCATATGTTTCGGTACTTATGGGTGATTCTTACTGACTTGTATGGGAAAAAATCTGAGCTGCCTGTTCTTGAGGTACGTATGTAAGTTGGGAAACGTATGATAACCACCTGCTGAAACGGGCATCTGCATCCTGATGCATGTTTGCATGACTACTTGCGTGGCTCTGGGAACCGCTGTGAGTGGACAGATTGCATTACTTACGTGCTTAATTTCGGTACTTATTGGTGATTGTTACGACATGGTATGGAAACAGCGGCTAACTGCGTGTTACTTTTATCATTACTTAATTGAATGGTAGAACGTATGATAGAGAACTACTGCTGAAACTGGACAACGTTGCTTGCCATGTTCCTTGATTACTTCATTCTCAGGACCGCTGGGAGTGACAGATGGCATTACTTACTTCATATGTTTTTCGGACTGGCTTATTGGTGATTCTTACTGACTTGTATGGGATACATCTGATGCTACCATTCTTGATTACTTAATTGTATGTTGGGGAACGTATAATAGACACTGAGGAACTGGACAACTGGTTTTTGCTGCATGTTCCTTGATTACTTGCATTTCTCTGGACGCCGCTGTGAGTGACAGATTGCATTACTTAATTGCGTATGTTTCGGTACTTATGGTGATGGTGACTGACTTTATCGAAGACATCTGCTAACTGCTTGTTCCTTGCTGACTTAATCAGTGTATGTTAGGAACGTATCAATAGAGACCTGCTGAAACTGGACAACTGTAGCTGCATGTTTCCTTGATTAATTGCTTTCTCAGGACCGCTGTGAGTGACGATGGCATTATTACTTAGTTGCCGATGGTTTTCGAGTGCTTAGTGGTGATTGATACGGACTTGTATGGAAACATCTAACTGCTGCGTTTGTTCCGTATACTTATTGGATTTAGGAACGTATGATAGACACTGCTGAAACTGGACAACTTCCTGCTGCATGATTAAGACTACTCTCTTGCGTTGCTCTGGCCACTGTGATTGAACAGATTGCATACTTACTGCGTATGTTTCGGTACTTATTGGTGAGTGTTACGGACTTGTATGAAACATCTGCCTACTTTGCTGTTCCGTTGAGTTACTTAATTGTAAGTTTTAGGAACGTATGATAGAGACTCGGCTGACACTGGACAACTGTTGCTGCATGCTTCCTTGATTACTGGCATTTCTCAGTTTCGCTGTGAGTGACAGATTGCATTACTTACTTTGCATATGTTCGGTACCTTATTGGGGAATTCTTACTGACTTGTATGGATAACAAGTCTGATGCTACCTATTCCTTGATTACTAATGTATGTGGGAACGTAGAATAGACAGGTTGAAACGGGACACGGTTGCTGCTTTCCTTGATTACTTGCATGTCTCAGGACCGCTGTGACGGACAGAGTGCATTACGTACTTTGCATATGGTTTTTGGTACTTATTGGTGATTCTTACTGACTTTATGGCAACATCTGATGCTTCATGTTCCGTGATTACTTAATTTGTATGTTAGGACGTATGATAGAACAAGCTGAACTGGACAAACTCCGGCGTGGCATGTTTCATGACTACTTGCATTGCTCGGGACCGTTGTGATGACAGATTGCATTACTTACTTGCTTATGTTTCGGTACCTATTGGTTGTTGTTTACTGACTTGTATGGAAACATCTCTACTCTGGCTTGTTCCTTGATTACTTAATGTGTACTTAGGACGTAATGATAGAGACTAAGAGCTGCTGAAACTGACAACTGTGCAGGCATGTTCGTGATTACTTGCATTTCGCCTGGACCGCTTGAGTGACAGATTGCATTACTTATTGCTTATGGTTCGTACTTATTGGTATTGTTTACGTGACTTGTATCGAAACAAGCTGCTCTACTGCTTGGTGCCTTGCTACTTAAGTGTATGTGAATGAACGGATCATAGGACTGCGAACTGGACAAAACTTTGCTGCATGTTCTTGAGTACTTGCATTTCTCATGACCGCTGTGAGTGACAGAGTGCATTACGTATTGGCGGTTTCGGTGCTTATTGTGAGTGATCTGACTGTATGGAACATCTACTGCTGCTTGTTCCTTGATTACTTAATTGTAGTGTTAGGAACGTAGGATGACACTGCTGAAACGGACACTCCTGCT
>JAANYP010001217.1:4532-15498 GCA_020465985.1 Centrapalus pauciflorus | reverse complement strand
GTTGCATATGTTTCGGTACTTATTGGTGATTGTTACTGACTTGTATGGAAACATCTGATTCCGCCTGTACCTTGATTACTTAATTGTATGTTAGGAACGTATGATAAACACTGCTGAAACTGGACAACTACTGCTGCATGTTCCTTGATTACTTGCATTGTTCAGGACCGCTGTGAGTGAAAGATTGCATTTCCTAGTTGCCTATGTTTCGGTACTTCTTGTATTACTTAATTGTATGGAAACATATGTTGCTGCTTGTTCCTTTATTAGTTAGTTGTATGTTAGGAACGTATGATAGAGACTGCTAAAACAGGACAACTGCTGCTGAATGTTCCATCACTACTTGCATTGCTCAGGACCGCTGTGAGTGACAGATTGCATTACTTACTTGCATATGTTTCGGTACTTATTGGTGATTGTTACTGACTTGTATGGAAACATCTGCTGCTGCTTGTTCCTCGATTACTTAATTGTATGTTAGGAACCTATTATAGACACTGTTGAAACGGGACAACTGCTGCTGCATGTTCCATGACTACTTGCATTGCTCAGGACCGCTGTGAGTGACAGATTGCATTACTTACTTGCATATGTTTCGGTACTTATTGGTGATTCTTACTGACTTGTATGGAAACATCTGCTCCTGCTTGTTCCTCGATTACTTAATTGTATGTTAGTAACGTATGATAGACACTCCGGAAACTGGACAACTGCCGCTGCATCTTCCATGACTACTTGCATTGCTTAGGACCGCTGTGAGTGACAGATTGCATTACTTACTTGCATATGTTTCGGTACTTATTGGTGATTCTTACTAACTTGTATGGAAACATCTACTGCTGCTTGTTCCTCGATTACTTAATTGTATGTTAGGAACGTATTATATACACTGTTGAAACGGGACAGCTGCTGCTGCATGTTCCATGACTACTTGCATTGCTCAGGACCGCTGTGAGTGACAGATTGCATTACTTACTTGCATATGTTTCAGTACTTATTGGTGATTCTTATTGACTTGTATGGAAACATCTACTGCTGCTTGTTCCTCGATTACTTAATTGTATGTTAGGAACGTATGATAAACACTGCAGAAACTGGACAACTGCTGCTGCATGTTCCACGACTACTTGCATTGCTCAGGACCGCTGTGAGTGACAGATTGCATTACTTACTTGCATATGTTTCGGTACTTATTGGTGATTCTTACTGACTTGTATGGAAACATCTGCTCCTGCTTGTTCCTCGATTACTTAATTGTATGTTAGTAACGTATGATAGACACTCCGGAAACTGGACAACTGCCGCTGCATGTTCCATGACTACTTGCATTGCTCAGGACCGCTGTGAGTGACAGATTGCATTACTTACTTGCATCTATTTTGGTACTTATTGGTGATTCTTACTGACTTGTATGGAAACATCTGATTCCGCTTGTTCCTCGACTACTTAATTGTATGTTAGGAACGTATTATAGACACTGCTGAAGCTGGACAACTGCTGCTGCATGTTCCATGACTACTTGCATTGCTCAGGACCGCTGTGAGTGAAAGATTGCATTTCCTAGTTGCCTATGTTTCGGTACTTATTGTATTACTTAATTGTATTGAAACATATGTTGCTGCTTGTTCCTTTATTAGTTAGTTGTATGTTAGGAATGTATGATAGAGACTGCTAAAACTGGACAACTGCTGCTGAATGTTCCATGACTACTTGCATTGCTCAGGACCGCTGTGAGTGACAGATTGCATTACTTAGTTGCATATGTTTCGGTACTTATTGGTGATTGTTACTGACTTGTATGGAAACATCTGCCCCTGCTTGTTCCTCGATTACTTAATTTTATGTTAGTAACGTATGATAGACACTCCGGAAACTGGACAACTGCCGCTGCATGTTCCATGACTACTTGCATTGCTCAGGACCGATGTGAGTGACAGATTGCATTACTTACTTGCATCTATTTTGGTACTTATTGGTGATTCTTACTGACTTGTATGGAAACATCTGATTCCGCTTGTTCCTCGACTACTTAATTGTATGTTAGGAACGTATTATAGACACTGCTGAAGCTGGACAACTGCTGCTGCATGTTCCATGACTACTTGCATTGCTCAGGACCGCTGTGAGTGAAAGATTGCATTTCCTAGTTGCCTATGTTTCGGTACTTATTGTATTACTTAATTATATTGAAACATATGTTGCTGCTTGTTCCTTTATTAGTTAGTTGTATGTTAGGAATGTATGATAGAGACTGCTAAAACTGGACAACTGCTGCTGAATGTTCCATGACTACTTGCATTGCTCAGGACCGCTGTGAGTGACAGATTGCATTACTTAGTTGCATATGTTTCGGTACTTATTGGTGATTGTTACTGACTTGTATGGAAACATCTGATTCCGCCTGTTCCTTGATTACTTAATTGTATGTTAGGAACGTATGATAAACACTGCTGAAACTGGACAACTACTGCTGCATGTTCCTTGATTACTTGCATTGTTCAGGACCGCTGTGAGTGAAAGATTGCATTTCCTAGTTGCCTATGTTTCGGTACTTATTGTATTACTTAATTGTATGGAAACATATGTTGCTGCTTGTTCCTTTATTAGTTAGTTGTATGTTAGGAACGTATGATAGAGACTGCTGAAACTAGACAAATGCTGCTGAATGTTCCATGACTACTTGCATTGCTCAGGACCGCTGTGAGTGACAGATTGCATTACTTACTTGCATATGTTTTGGTACTTATTGGTGATTGTTACTGACTTGTATGGAAACATCTGCTGCTGCTTGTTCCTCGATTACTTAATTGTATGTTAGGAACTTATTATAGACACTGTTGAAACGGGACAACTGCTGCTGCATGTTCCATGACTACTTGCATTGCTCAGGACCGCTGTGAGTGACAGATTGCATTACTTACTTGCATATGTTTCAGTACTTATTGGTGATTCTTATTGACTTGTATGGAAACATCTACTGCTGCTTGTTTCTCGATTACTTAATTATATTTTAGGAACGTATGATAAACACTGCAGAAACTGGACAACTGCTGCTACATGTTCCATGACTACTTGCATTGCTCAGGACCGCTGTGAGTGACAGATTACATTACTTACTTGCATATGTTTCGGTACTTATTGGTGATTCTTACTGAGTTGTATGGAAACATCTACTGCTGCTTGTTCCTCGATTACTTAATTGTATGTTAGGAACGTATTATAGACACTGTTGAAACGGGACAGCTGCTGCTGCATGTTCCATGACTACTTGCATTGCTCAGGACCGCTGTGAGTGACAGATTGCATTACTTACTTGCATATGTTTCAGTACTTATTGGTGATTCTTACTGACTTGTATGGAAACATCTACTGCTGCTTGTTCCTCGATTACTTAATTGTATGTTAGGAACGTATGATAAACACTGCAGAAACTGGACAACTGCTGCTGCATGTTCCACGACTACTTGCATTGCTCAGGACCGCTGTGAGTGACAGATTGCATTACTTACTTACATAAGTTTCGGTACTTATTGGTGATTCTTACTGACTTGTATGGAAACATCTGCTCCTGCTTGTTCCTCGATTACTTAATTGTATGTTAGTAACGTATGATAGACACTCCGGAAACTGGACAACTGCCGCTGCATGTTCCATGACTACTTGCATTGCTCAGGACCGCTGTGAGTGACAGATTGCATTACTTACTTGCATCTATTTTGGTACTTATTGGTGATTCTTACTGACTTGTATGGAAACATCTGATTCCGCTTGTTCCTCGACTACTTAATTGTATGTTAGGAACGTATTATAGACACTGCTGAAGCTGGACAACTGCTGTTGCATGTTCCATGACTACTTGCATTGCTCAGGACCGCTGTGAGTGAAAGATTGCATTTCCTAGTTGCCTATGTTTCGGTACTTATTGTATTACTTAATTGTATTGAAACATATGTTGCTGCTTGTTCCTTTATTAGTTAGTTGTATGTTAGGAATGTATGATAGAGACTGCTAAAACTGGACAACTGCTGCTGAATGTTCCATGACTACTTGCATTGCTCAGGACCGCTGTGAGTGACAGATTGCATTACTTAGTTGCATATGTTTCGGTACTTATTGGTGATTGTTACTGACTTGTATGGAAACATCTGATTCCGCCTGTACCTTGATTACTTAATTGTATGTTAGGAACGTATGATAAACACTGCTGAAACTGGACAACTACTGCTGCATGTTCCTTGATTACTTGCATTGTTCAGGACCGCTGTGAGTGAAAGATTGCATTTCCTAGTTGCCTATGTTTCGGTACTTCTTGTATTACTTAATTGTATGGAAACATATGTTGCTGCTTGTTCCTTTATTAGTTAGTTGTATGTTAGGAACGTATGATAGAGACTGCTAAAACAGGACAACTGCTGCTGAATGTTCCATCACTACTTGCATTGCTCAGGACCGCTGTGAGTGACAGATTGCATTACTTACTTGCATATGTTTCGGTACTTATTGGTGATTGTTACTGACTTGTATGGAAACATCTGCTGCTGCTTGTTCCTCGATTACTTAATTGTATGTTAGGAACCTATTATAGACACTGTTGAAACGGGACAACTGCTGCTGCATGTTCCATGACTACTTGCATTGCTCAGGACCGCTGTGAGTGACAGATTGCATTACTTACTTGCATATGTTTCGGTACTTATTGGTGATTCTTACTGACTTGTATGGAAACATCTGCTCCTGCTTGTTCCTCGATTACTTAATTGTATGTTAGTAACGTATGATAGACACTCCGGAAACTGGACAACTGCCGCTGCATCTTCCATGACTACTTGCATTGCTTAGGACCGCTGTGAGTGACAGATTGCATTACTTACCTGCATATGTTTCGGTACTTATTGGTGATTCTTACTAACTTGTATGGAAACATCTACTGCTGCTTGTTCCTCGATTACTTAATTGTATGTTAGGAACGTATTATAGACACTGTTGAAACGGGACAGCTGCTGCTGCATGTTCCATGACTACTTGCATTGCTCAGGACCGCTGTGAGTGACAGATTGCATTACTTACTTGCATATGTTTCAGTACTTATTGGTGATTCTTATTGACTTGTATGGAAACATCTACTGCTGCTTGTTCCTCGATTACTTAATTGTATGTTAGGAACGTATGATAAACACTGCAGAAACTGGACAACTGCTGCTGCATGTTCCACGACTACTTGCATTGCTCAGGACCCCTGTGAGTGACAGATTGCATTACTTACTTACATATGTTTCGGTACTTATTGGTGATTCTTACTGACTTGTATGGAAACATCTGCTCCTGCTTGTTCCTCGATTACTTAATTGTATGTTAGTAACGTATGATAGACACTCCGGAAACTGGACAACTGCCGCTGCATGTTCCATGACTACTTGCATTGCTCAGAACCGCTGTGAGTGACAGATTGCATTACTTACTTGCATCTATTTTGGTACTTATTGGTGATTCTTACTGACTTGTATGGAAACATCTGATTCCGCTTGTTCCTCGACTACTTAATTGTATGTTAGGAACGTATTATAGACACTGCTGAAGCTGGACAACTGCTGCTGCATGTTCCATGACTACTTGCATTGCTCAGGACCGCTGTGAGTGATAGATTGCATTTCCTAGTTGCCTATGTTTCGGTACTTATTGTATTACTTAATTGTATTGAAACATATGTTGCTGCTTGTTCCTTTATTAGTTAGTTGTATGTTAGGAATGTATGATAGAGACTGCTAAAACTGGACAACTGCTGCTGAATGTTCCATGACTACTTGCATTGCTCAGGACCGCTGTGAGTGACAGATTGCATTACTTAGTTGCATATGTTTTGGTACTTATTGGTGATTGTTACTGACTTGTATGGAAACATCTGCTCCTGCTTGTTCCTCGATTACTTAATTGTATGTTAGTAACGTATGATAGACACTCCGGAAACTGGACAACTGCCGCTGCATGTTCCATGACTACTTGCATTGCTCAGGACCGCTGTGAGTGACAGATTGCATTACTTACTTGCATATGTTTCGGTACTTATTGGTGATTCTTACTGACTTGTATGGAAACATCTGCTGCTGCTTGTTCCTCGACTACTTAATTGTATGTTAGGAACGTATTATAGACACTGCTGAAACTGGACAACTGCTGCTGCATGTTCCATGACTACTTGCATTGCTCAGGACCGCTGTGAGTGACAGATTGCATTACTTAGTTGCATATGTTTCGGTACTTATTGGTGATTGTTACTGACTTGTATGGAAACATCTGATTCCGCCTGTTCCTTGATTACTTAATTGTATGTTAGGAACGTATGATAAACACTGCTGAAACTGGACAACTACTGCTGTGAGTGAAAGATTGCATTTCCTAGTTGCCTATGTTTCGGTACTTATTGTATTACTTAATTGTATGGAAACATATGTTGCTGCTTGTTCCTTTATTAGTTAGTTGTATGTTAGGAACGTATGATAGAGACTGCTAAAACAGGACACTGCTGCTGAATGTTCATGAACTACTTGCATTGCTCAGGGACCGCTGTGAGTGACAGATTTGGCATACTTACTTGCATATGTTTCGGTACTTATTGGTGATTCTTACTTCCTTGTATGGAAACATCTGCTGCTGCTTGTTCCTCGACTACTTAATTGTATGTTAGGAACGTATGATAGACACTCCGGAAACTGGACAACTGCTGCTGCATGTTCCATGACTACTTGCATTGCTCAGGACCGCTGTGAGTGACAGATTGCATTACTTACTTGCATATGTTTCGGCACTTATTGGTGATTCTTACTGACTTGTATGGAAACATCTACTGCTGCTTGTTCCTCGATTACTTAATTGTATGTTAGGAACGTATTATAGACACTGTTGAAACGGGACAGCTGCTGCTGCATGTTCCATGACTACTTGCATTGCTCAGGACCGCTGTGAGTGACAGATTGCATTACTTACTTGCATATGTTTCAGTACTTATTGGTGATTCTTACTGACTTGTATGGAAACATCTGCTACTGCTTGTTCCTCGACTACTTAATTTTATGTTAGGAACGTATTATAGACAATGCTGAAACTGGACAACTGCTGGTGCATGTTCCATGACTACTTGCATTGCTCAGGACCGCTGTGAGTGACAGATTGCATTACTTACTTGCATATGTTTCGGTACTTATTGGTGATTCTTACTGACTTGTATGGAAACATCTACTGCTGCTTGTTCCTCGATTACTTAATTGTATGTTAGGAACGGATTATAGACACTGTTGAAACGGGACAGCTGCTGCTGCATGTTCCATGACTACTTGCATTGCTCATGACCGCTGTGAGTGACAGATTGCATTACTTACTTGCATATGTTTTGGTACTTATTGGTGATTCTTACTGTAACGGCCCGAAATTTAATAAGTATATATTTTAGCATAAGTCTTTGGATAATAAAGTAAATTTTATCAAATTATTAGTAAATAGCTGATAATGTGAATCTGAAATAATTAATTATATTAAGTTATAATTAATTATGATAAGTTGCCCAAAAATTTAGTTGAAATTAAGTTAATAATTAAAATTCAGCTAAATGACAATTTAATGACTGAAAATAGCGAAACTGACTAAAATGAGTTAAAATTTACTAAAAGACAATTGTTGCAGATCTAGAACTTCTGTGCTAATATTTGTATCTAAAATGCAAATCGGAGTATTGGGAATAAAAGTTGGACAATTCCGGAAAATTCAGTAGAATATCTGATTTTCCCTATTTTCCCTATAAATAGGAGCTACACTCTTCACTTTTTGAAGTTTGGAAAGTTGCTTCTCCTTCTCTCTCTACACTCTCCTCCTTCTCTCTAGCTTTTCTTCAAATCGAACCGTTGGATTCTCGTGTTTCATACGCCATTGGATAGAGATCGTTGAGTTCTTCGCGAATCTACCATCTCGTGTTTGTTTTCGTCCGAATTTGAGGTAAGATCGACCGTTTTTCTGACTTTTGGCTCGGTTTTAAAGGGCAATTTCGAATCTGTTCATTTTTCCTTCATTTGAAGCTGATTTGCCCTCGTTTAGGACCTGTTCTTGCTTGGGAATCATTCATAGTCGAAAGATATAGCTTGGACGAAGGTTAGTAACTATTTCTCCCTCACTTTTTGTTTAAATTCGTAGTTAAAACCTGGAAAGTTGATGAACATATAGAGCAGATTCGAGACATTCAATAGGGTGTTGAATTCGAATCTAAGCTATTAGATTCGAAATGTATATGATTCGAATCTATCCTCCCTTAGAATCTAATTTAGCCATTCGAATCTATTAGCCATTCGAGTCTAAGTCCCTTGTTCGAATCTAGTGCTTGCCTTCGAATCTAGTGCTTGCCTTCGAATCTAGTGCTTGCCTTCGAGTCTAATAAGCCATTCGAATCTAGTCCCTTGATTCGAATCTATAGATTCGAAATGGCTATGGTTCGAATCTAGCATTCCTAATTCGAATCTGGTTGTTGTTGTTCCAAGTCTAAGGTTAATTCCTAAATCAGATTAAATGATTAATCAACCTTATGTAATTGAAAGTATCCTTTGATTATGTTAAAAATCATAAGTGTCAAAGTTGCATAATTAATTTATGCACAAATAAATTAACTGACACTGTATGAACCTTTAGAATATGTATATCCTATTCACCTTGTCAAGCAATACGATTGGCTTGTTCAAAGCCATACATCTGTAATAAGATGAATCGTAATAATCTGATAAGAATAGATTCACCTTGGGACAATAGGAACTACCTCAGACTCGATAATCAGAATTGACAATGACCTGAATAAATAACTAGGGTTATATAGATTATGACTCAGACTTGAAACTAAAATGCAGGAACCCGTCGTTTGACAGAGTAAACTGAACCGCTTAACTCGTTAAGCACTATCTGACTACGGACTACTGTGAGTGACAGATTTCATTAATTACTTACATATATTTTGATACTTATTGGTGAACGTACTGACTGTATGGAAACTACTGATTGATTGCTGCATGCTTCTTTAATACTATATTGTATCATAGAAACGTATGTTGCCATTACTGAACTAGACATTTGAAATGCCTTGATTGCATGTTCACTTTTACATTTTATGTAAATACGCATCATGCTTACTGCTTACTTGACTGTTTATATACTTGCCGTTGCATATTGCATCATCCGACCGGACCGAATGTGAGATCTCCATTCACAGGAGGGAATTCTGCAGATTCCTTTCCCATCTGACTTGTTTCCATACACTTCCCGTAGGGCTTCGGCCTTACATATGGGAATACTGACCAGGTTGTCTCCCAACCTAATTGCCGTCTCTGACGTGTTGACCGACAGGATCTGATAGTATGTTATATGTGTGTGGTGTTTGGTGGAATTCTGTTATCTCACTAAGCTTTGTTAGCTTACTCTGTCATGACAACTCCTTTTCAGGAAAAGCGGATAAAGGCAAGATCGTAGCAGGTAGTTCATCCCAGGCTAAGCGAATCTGGATTATGATGAATAGCAGACCATGGACTTTTGATGATGCCTATTTTGTAAAGATGGTGCGGTCTCGGGTAGCTTGTTCAGTCTTCCGCACTCTGATTGAAGATTTAGAAGCTAGTTGGACCACCATTGATCTTTAAATTAATGTTGTAATTAAGTATTTTGCTGATGGGCCTGTGGTATTCAAACAATTAATATTATTATGAAATGAAATATTTTGTCGTGTACTGTTTGTGGAAAATTGGATGTTACACTTACTGACTTGTATGGAAACATCTGTTGCTGCTTGTTCCTCGACTACTTAATTGTATGTTAGGAACGTATTATAGACACTGCTGAAACTGGACAACTGCTGCTGCATGTTCCATGACTACTTGCATTGCTCAGGACCGCTGTGAGTGACAGATTGCATTACTTACTTGCGTATGTTTCGGTACTTATTGGTGATTCTTACTGACTTGTATGGAAACATCTACTGCTGCTTGTTCCTCGATTACTTAATTGTATGTTAGGAACGTATTATAGACACCGTTGAAACGGGACAGCTGCTGCTGCATGTTCCATGACTACTTGCATTGCTCAGGACCGCTGTGAGTGACAGATTGCATTACTTACTTGCATATGTTTCAGTACTTATTGGTGATTCTTATTGACTTGTATGGAAACATCTACTGCTGCTTGTTCCTCGATTACTTAATTATATGTTAGGAACGTATGATAAACACTGCAGAAACTGGACAACTGCTGCTACATGTTCCATGACTACTTGCATTGCTCAGGACCGCCGTGAGTGACAGATTGCATTACTTACTTGCATATGTTTCGGTACTTATTGGTGATTCTTACTGACTTGTATGGAAACATCTACTGCTGCTTGTTCCTCGATTACTTAGTTGTCTGTTAGGAACGTATTATAGACACTGCTGCAAACTGGACCACTGATGCTGCAGTTCCATGATTACTTGCATTGCTCAGGACCGCTGTGAGTGACAGATTGCATTACTTACTTGCATCTATTTTGGTACTTATTGGTGATTGTTACTGACTTGTATGAAAACATCTGATTCCGCCTGTTCCTTGATTACTTAATTGTATGCTAGGAACGTATGATAAACACTGCTGAAACTGGACAACTACTGCTGCATGTTCCTTGATTACTTGCATTGTTCAGGACCGCTGTGAGTGAAAGATTGCATTTCCTAGTTGCCTATGTTTCGGTACTTATTGTATTACTTAATTGTATGGAAACATATGTTGCTGCTTGTTCCTTTATTAGTTAGTTGTATGTTAGGAACGTATGATAGAGACTGCTAAAACTGGACAACTGCTGCTGAATGTTCCATGACTACTTGCATTGCTCAGGACCGCTGTGAGTGACAGATTGCATTACTTACTTGCAATTGTTTCGGTACTTATTGGTGATTCTTACTGACTTGTATGGAAA
>JAANYP010001216.1:550312-561952 GCA_020465985.1 Centrapalus pauciflorus | reverse complement strand
CCTGTTGACACTGCTAGTTCCAACATTGCAAAAACCAGCAGTGTTGGAAGTAACATGGTCATTCAGGAGGATATCCAAGCTGATACAATCCAAATTGAAAATATTAGTGTAGATCTTAGTGGTCCATTAACAAATGTTAATGAAGAAGGAGAACTCATCCTTATGATGAGTTCCCCTAAAAATAACTAATATTTTCCCATGACACTCTGCAGGTTAAACAACCATCCCAGGTTTGGTACTTGGACAGCGGCTGCTCAGGCCACATGACAGGTTGCAAAGACTTGCTGAGTGATCTCATGCCTGGAAAAGGGCCAAAAGTAACCTTTGGTGACAGTGTTCAGGGATCCACAGAAGGATATGGAACCCTTCAAGCTGGTGCTGCAATATTCAAAAGGTAGCCTATGTGTCTAGCTAAAACATAATCTTGTTAGCATTAGCCAATTGTGTGATGCTGGCTACATGGTTAACTTTGATGAGCCCCTAGGGTACATACTGGATTCCCAAGGCAAAGTTGTGTTGTGTGCACAAAGGAAGAAAGGTGTATATGTTGTGGATATGAAATTTGTTGATCCTACAACTGAAACCTGCTTTATCTCAAGGAGCAATGCAGATCTAAATTGGTTATGGCACAAAACACTATCACACCTGAACTTCAAGAATATCAACAAACTCTGTAAGTAAGAGTTGGTACCAGGTTTGCCTTCTATAACCTTTGTTAAGGATAAGCTCTGCACAGCTTGTGAGAAAGGTAAGCAGATAAAAACATCTTTTATATCCAAGCATAATTTTTCAATTGATACTCTTCTCTTCTTAATCCACATGGACTTGTTTGGGCCTGTTAGTGTCCCAAGTCTAGGAGGTAGAAGATACACTCTAGTAATGGTTGATGAGTTCTCCAGGTTTACATGGGTGATCTTCCTAAAGACCAAAGGAGAGGCTGCTAGAGAAATTTTTGGATTTATTAAAAAGATCGAAATTCTGAACTCTGCTCAAGTCAAGCAGCTTAAAAGTGATCATGGTACTGAATTCAGAAACAGTACTCTTGAGGACTTCTGTGAAGAAAGAGGGATCTCACAAAACTTCTCAGCTGTAAGAACTCCACAACAAAATGGAGTTGCTGAAAGGAGGAATAGAACCCTCATTGAAGCTGCTAGAACCATGCTGTGTGCATCAGGTTTGCCTTCATCATTTTGGGCTGAAACTATCAACACTGCCTGCTTCACTCAAAACAGATCCTTAGTGGTGAACAGGTTCAATAAGACTCCTTACGAGTTAATCAAATGGAGAAGCCAAATATAAGTTATTTCCATGTGTTTGGATGTCCCTGCTTCATTCTGAATCAGAGCGATCAACTGGGAAAATTTGAACCCAAAGCTGATGAAGGTGTGTTTGTTGGATATTCTGCTATTTCTGAAGCCTACAGAGTATACAACTACAAAAGAAAGGTGATAGATGAATCTATCATTGTCACCTTTGAGGAATCTAGGAATGCCTCTATCAAAGTCGTTTCTGAATGAGTTTCAGGAGAGTTCAACTTTGATGGTCTAATGCATTCAAATGTTGACGAAAAGGACTCAAAAGCTTCCACTTCACCCAGAGTGGAACTTGTTAACCACAATGGACATGATGATGATTATGTTGATACACACTGTGTGAATAAGTGTACTGATAGAGTTAATGCACCATGTCCAGAACCAATCAATGCTGATTTCCCTGAATCCTCTACTGATGTGTTGAAGAATAGAGATTCATGTTCAATAGGTGAACATGCTCAAGATAATAGTGTGTCTGAAAATCTTGAAAGCTGTTCTGCAAGACCTAATGAAAATGAAAATGATACAGGAGAATCGTCATTGAAACATGATCCTAAGTGGATCAGGTGTCACCCCAATGATCAAATAATTGGTGACATCAAAAAAGGGGTTCAAACAAGATGGGAAAACTTAGGAAACTTTTGTATGTTTTCTAGTTTTGTGTCCCTGATGGAGCCAAAGAAAGTAGATGATGCACTAAACGATGCCAATTGGATCACTGACATGCAAGAAGAGCTCAATCAGTTTGAGAGAAACAAAGTATGGAAGCTGGTCCCTGTTCCTAAAGGAAAAACTATAATTGGCACCAAGTGGGTTTCAGGAATAAGATGGATGAGCAAGGTCATGTTATTAGAAATAAGACAAGACTAGTTGCTCAAGGCTATAGGCAAGAGGAGGGCATTGACTATGATGAGACATTTGCTCTTGTGGCCAGGTTGGAAGCAATTCGTTTGTTTCTGGCCTACGCTGCCCACAAGAGCATGAAGGTATTTTAAATGGATGTCAAGAGTGCATTTTTGAATGGTAAGCTTCAGGAAGAGGTATATGTCAAGCAGCCTCCAGGTTTTGAAAGTAAACTACATCAAGGTTTTTGTCTATAAGTTGGAGAAAGCTCTCTATGGTCTAAAACAAGCCCCTACAGCCTGGTATGACACTCTTACTGATTTCCTTATGAGCAATGATTATTCCAGAGGTAAAGTGGATACCACATTGTTCATAAAGAAGGTGAAAACTGATATTATGCTTGTTCAAATATATGTGGATGATATAATATTTGGTTTTACTAATGAATAGTTATGCAAGAACTTTTCACTGCTCATGAAATCCAAATATGAAATGAGCATGATGGGTGAACTTACTTTCTTTCTAATATTACAGGTAAAACAAACCTCAAATGGAATTTTTATTAATCAAAGAAAGTATACATTAGATCTTCTGAAAAAGTTTAAATTTGATCAAAGTTCTTCCATCAAAACCCCAATGGCAACCAATGTAAAATTGGATGCTGATGCCTGTGGCAAAGCTGTTTCAGTACAACTTACAGAGGCATGATTGGGAGCTTGCTATACTTAACTGCTAGTAGACAAGACATTATGTTTGCTACCTGTTTATGTGCTAGGTTTCAAGCTGGCCCTAAGGAATCACATCTAGCTGCTGTAAAAAGAATCTTCAGATACCTAAAGGGTATACCAGGTTTGGGTCTTTGGTATCCCAAAGACTCCAGCCTTGAACTAATTGGTTATTCAGATTCTGATTTTGCAGGCTGCAGGCTAGACAGGAAAAGCACAACAGGAGGATGTCAACTCCTTGGTGGTAAGTTGATCAGTTGGTGTAGCAAGAAGCAGAATTCAGATTCTACTTATACTGCTGAAGTTGAGTACATTGCTGCTGGAAGCTGCTGTGGGCAGATTTTTATGGATGCAGCATCAGCTTGAGGATTATGGCCTTGTATATAGGAAAACTCCAATTCTGTGTGATAATACCAGTGCCATTGCCATCTCCAACAATCTAGTATTCCGCTCCAGAAAAAAATGGTCTTTAGCGACAAACTCAGCGACATTTTTAGCGACGTTTTTTTTGTCAGTGACATCTTTAGTGATGTCAAAGGAGATGTCGATATAAATGTGTCGCTGATTTTAGTGACATCAAAAGGCACGTCGCTAAAATTTTTGACACCTATAGCGACTACTGGTAAAAGTGTCGCTATCTAGAGTTATGTCACTAGTGGTGTCCTTGTTTGTGTGGCTGTTCTAGAATTTTGTCACTAGTTGTGTTATCCTCTGTGTCGCTACTATCAAATGCTGTTACTAGTTGAATCACAATTTATGTCGTTGTTTTTGAATGACGTCGCTAGTTGAGTTATTGTTTATGTCACTGTAGTTGGATGACGTCGCTACTTAAGTAGTCATATGTGTCACTGTTAATGAATGTTGTTGCTAATGGTATTACTGTTTATGTCACTGTTCTTGAATAATGTTGCTAGTTACGTTGCTATCTATGTCGCTATTATTGAATCTTGTCGCTAATTGCATCACAATTTATGTTGCTATTTTTGAATGATGTCGCTAGTTGAGTTTTTGTATGTTATTATGCATGTAGCTATTATTAAATGATGTCGCTAATTCTATTATTGTTTGCATCGCTATTCTTGATTAATGTTGCAATATATGTCGCTATTTTTTAGTGATGTCACTACTCATGTTACATTATTTGTCGCTATATTTAATTTATGTCACTATGTGTGTCACTATTTGAGTCACTATCTTTAAATGATGTCGTTATTGTTATTATTAGCCATTATTTTATAGCATGGTTACTATTTTCTATCAAATTATCATAACTATATTATTAACAATTATATGTATCAAAAACTAAAATTGAGGAAAATCTAGTGTTTATTTATTCCATCAAACTATATTATTAACAATTATTTTTACATTAAAAAGTAGATTATTTGTACTCAATACAATAAAAATGTTTTATACGAACTAAACTATCTATGCTTCTTTAGCATAAATCAGAGAAATTCCAACTGGTTTGGTCTTAAGGGTCTTTAGCTCTTCCGGACGACCAATTGCAAATCCAAGCTTTGCATCACCATCTCTTTTTTTTATTTCAACGGCAACCTCGCCTCCAAGAGGTGCGAACCAAAGTCGAACTTTTCCCATGAAATATAGGCTTTCTAGTTAAAAGTTCTGCAAAAATACAACCAACTCTCCATGTGTACTGCATAGAATACCAAAAGTCAATACAAAAATTGCATGTTTTTTGATTAGCTTGAATAAGAAACTGTAACATCCGGCACTGAACCAGGTTAGCAACAAAACCCTAATCCACATTTAATAGTCAATTATAGTCTAATCAGTGGTCATTGGAAATTAATCAAGTGATTAACAAGGTTTATTAGAAAATTCAACTCAATTAGAATAAAATTCATCAGTGCGATGAATCGGAAAATCAATTAATCCGATCGATTTACGATATGAGGGATTAATTCAACTAAGTACATAATTAAATTATGATTAGTGACACTAATCATACACTAATACAATTACTTAACATTAATTATGCAAGACTAAAACAATTCATTAAAACAATGCATTCAAAAGTATTTTTGAATTTACAAGAAAAGGGAAATACAAGAATACATTCTAAATACTTTTATACAAAAAAATATATATATAAATACATGAAAATAATCCATAAAAATCTGGTCATAGGGTAGTACTACCCAAGATTTGATTTCAATTTTTTATTTCCCAACTCCATAACCTTTCATAATCAAATCTTTCACACCCCATTCTCCTTTCATTTCAACATGATCTTACACTCCACCTCCATTTGAAAGACCAAGACTTTGCCTATAAAAAGAGGGCTTCCTTTTCATTATTTTCACACCAAAATATCTCTTTCTCTCCTCTCAAAACCGGATCCCACACACACACACACTACAAACATTTTCATTCAAGTGTTCTTGGTGAAATTCAAGTGTTCTTGGTGAACTTCAAGTGTTCTTGGTTCAAATCTTGCAAGAGTTCCAACTTCTTCTCAATTTCATACTCCAAATACATCAAAGTAAGTAAATACTAACTTATTTCATCATATATTTATGTTTATATAAGTCTTGCATAATATATATAATCACCAACAACAACAAGTTTCATAAAAACTCAAGTTTATAAGTTTCTAGTTTTATTTTTAAGTTGTTTCTTTAAATGTGTTTATGAATATATGAACACATTATAAAAGTGTTAATATTATGAAAACATGTGATATATATGTGTTTTTATAACTATTATGACTTTTATACAAGTAGTCTTTGAATAAACAACAAGAATCATAAGTTGTTTCAAGTTTATAAACTACGGAATTTCGGCAGAATATTTGTATCGACTTTGAAAAATCATAACTAATTCATAACTCAACGAAATGAGTTGATTCTTGTCTCAAAAGTTAGATCTATGTCTTAACTATAGATCTGCAATTTTTCATAATTTATTTTGAAGTTTAAGACCTCCAGAAATTATTTGAGAAACCGAAAGTTTGACAGCTCAAAAATGGCCAACATAGCGTTTTTAACGAGATTTTTCACCAACCTAAACAACTCGAAAAATGGCCGTTCTTGATTCTAAAAATCCTTTGTATATAGTAGTTTAATGTCCTAGAAAACCAAAGTCTAAAACATTTTGGAGCTTGGTCAAAGACAGCCTCAAAGTAGGCCGAAAAACCTCCGAAAAAGCTGGAAAATTATATATATATAAACTTGACGTTTTAAGCAAATCTTATTTTTAAACTTGTAATGTTGGGTGATTTAAGACATAAAAATCTATAAATATACATATTATCATATATTAGTAACATTAAGTCCTTATTATCATTTAGGACTCGGTTAACCATCTCCGGTTTCATCACCCATCAAACTACGCAAACTTGCATTTTGCGCATATTTCTCCATCACAAGTTCGGTGAGTCTTCATAGCCCCTATTTTTCACTATCTATTGGGGTGGAAATACATGCACTGTTTTCATATGGACATCAAAACTGTTTATTTCTTATATGTATTACATGTTCGGATTCCATCAGCCCTTATATCATGAACCGTTAATTGCATTTATTTGTAAGCGCGAGTATATTGTGGATAGATCTATTGGGAGTCATGTCCCCCATTCGTGTTAGCTCGGTTCGGCTAACAGCGAGTGCATATATATTCAACACACGGTATTACGTATGGGAATACTGCACAGGGCAAACTCATTCTAATTAAGCTTCGGTTGCATGATGGTTTATGTAATACATACACGGAATTTATGATTTTATAAATTCAACTCATCTGATAATGTCCATACAACTGGTCTTTTCGCGTAAACCTATGAGCTCACCAACAATTTTTGTTGACGTATTTTAGCATGTATTTTCAGGTAATTAAGGCAAGTATGCCTTCAGAAGTAACCACTTTCAAGCTTCCGCACTTAAGGAGTCGCATTCTTTTTCAAACCGTCGGAGATTTATTTGCATTATTTTGGATAATTTAATTATGTATTCAAATCTCTGTACCTTGCGAACTACTCTTTATTATTTACGGGTTATGTAAAACATTTCTACCTTTTAAAGTTATATCGATGTATTTCTTTGAAAACGTCCATATAGTGGTCGTTCATTATGATTATGGTCACGCTTCCGCACTCGTCACGCCTCGCTGCCAACCGGGGTAGCAGGGTGTGACAGATTGGTATCAGAGCCATAGTTATAGTGAACTAGGTTGCATTAGTACCTAGACTATAACTGTTACAAAAACTAAACTTTCTTCAAGAACTGTGAACACATATATGGACCCTGATGACAATAACATATCGAAATTCACCCATAGGGAAAGGGTGTGACTAGCACAACGGGAGTCTATCCCGGTACCTGCCCATCACCCAAGGCCGCCGCAGTAGTAACGGGCAAGCATAGGATAGTGGGGATGGATGCCTCACACTCTCCAAGAGTGGAGAAACGAGGAGGGGATCCAAATCCAGTTTGAAGTCAGAATACCATCTTCCTCTCAAGTGCCGACACTTACCTAGAAACCTACGTAAGAAACGATGCCTCTGTTGGTGGCAAGGGCCACCAGACACGACCCCCAATTTCGATAAAATCCACCAAGAGGTCGATGAGATCCTTGTAAGGGTTAGGCAGGAGGCAATGCAAACCCCCAATAAACCTTAGGCCAACCAGAATACCCAGGCGATTCAACAAAGACGGAATAGACAAATTGTGTCAACGCCTAGCAGAGCGCACAGCCCATAATGTAGAACCAACCCAACGACTTAACGCTCTGGAGTACAAGGAAACCCCAGAGGCATCCCATACTTAGCACCCTTCTACCACTTTATAGTATTTCTCTAGGCTAGACTATCTGATATATCTTAGGGAATGTAACGCTTAAGAATTTATTGACCATATCATGTACAAAGATTAGGTATCAAGCCTTTTAATGAAGAACTAAGTTTTATCTATAACTATGTGCATGAGGATATGTAGTACGACAGTCTGCCTAAGAAATTTCAAACCCATAGACTTATCCTCTCATCCCAATAGATACCACTTATGCATTTCTACTATTTGATATTGGTTCTGATAGGAGCTTTAAATCCATTAAGTTCAGTAAGCAGATAAATTCCACTCTTACACCATTAAGGGTCACTTATGCTATTGAGGTTGATGACAGTAAGACGCTTAAGATAAATAATGTAAGTCGAGGATGCTCCTTAGAATTAGTAGGCCAACTCTCTGAAACAGACTTGATGCCCGTCAAACTGAGAAATTTTGACGTGGTCATAGGCATGGATTGACTATTAAAAAAAAAGAAAAAAAAAATCATGCGGAAGTAGTGTGCAACAAGAAGACGGTTCTTATACCTTTAGTCAATAAGAAGGTCCTTGCTATCCAAGGCAAAGCAAGAAATACCAAAGTAAGCATCATCTCTAGCATTAGGACCCTGAAGTGTTGATAGTGAGGGAGCCAAAGGGAAAGTAGCTCAAAAATATTCTTATTATTTACCGTTACCCCAATGTTTTTCCAGAACACTTACCTGAACTCCCAACATCGAGGCAAGTCAAATTAAAAAAAAAAAAAAATCGGCCTACTATCAGGTGCGGTACCAGTGGCTCGAGCACCATGCCGATTAGCCCCATCAGTAGTGTTAGAATCATCCAACCAAACGTAGGAGCTCTTAGGTAAAAGGTTTATCAAACCGAGTTCCTCGCTTTGGAGGAGCTCCAGTTTTGTTCATAAAGGAGAAGGATGGAACTTTCGGGATGTGCAGCAATTACCAAGAGTTAAATAAGCTAAAAGAACCAATACCAACTTCCAAGGATCGATGACTTGTTTGACAAACTCCAAGCATTAAGCTTCTATTCGAAGATCGACCTAAGGTCTGGTTATCATCAGGTTAGAGTTCACAGGAAAGGTATTCCAAAGACAGCTTTCAGATTCCGTTTCGGTCATCGTAAATTCCTGTTAATGACGTTTGGATTAACCAGTGCCCCCGACGGTACTCATAGACCTCATCGGGTGTGCAAACCTTATCTAGGCAAATTCGTGATTGTATTCATAAATGACTTTTAATCTACTCACAAAACAAGGAGGACCACGAGCAAACATTTAAGACTAATTCTAGAGTTGTTGAAGAAGGAACAACTATAAGCCAAGCTTTCTAAGTTTGACTAAGATAGGAGAAATTTCTCGATCACGTGATCAATAGTAAAAGGATCCAAGTCGACCCCGCAAAGATCGAGGCTATCAAGAATTGGTCAACTCTTAGAACCCCCATAGAGATACGACAGTCCTTAAGACTTGCCACTTATTATAGGCAATTATCAAAAATTTCTCAAAGATCACCGGAGCTCTAACAGAACTGACCCGAAAAGACATTAAGTATGATTGGGGCGAGGATCAGGAGACATCCTATCAGTTATTAAAGCACAAACTGCGCAATGCGCTTATTTTATCCAAGAGAAGCAAGAAATTTGTAGATTACTGTGATGCTTCACACAATGGGTTGATATAGAAAGATAGGGTCATAACTTAATTATACTTTATGAAAAACTTAAGGTTCTTTAGGTGATTTACACAACGCATGATCTAGATCTTGAAGCAGTAGTCTTTATCCTTGGAGACATTAGTTGTACGGTATGAAGTGTATTGTATTCACGGACCATAAGAGCCTCCAACACATCTTGAATCAGAAAGAGTCGAATACGAAGTAGTACCGTTGGATGGAACTAATAAGTAATTGCAACCGTGAAAATTCGTTATCACCTGAGGAAAACTAATGAGCTAAGCCGTTAAGAGTACAAGTGGATAAATAGTTTAGGATAAGGGCTAGTAAAAAAAAAATCGATATTACATGAATAGAATCTGATTACTCTGTTTGGTGGAATAAGAAAGCTGACTATGGATGAAGGATACAAATTAAGATATGTCGTTCACCCCGGATCCGATAAAATGTATCATGACCTTAAGGAGATGTACGGGTGGCCTAACATGAAGGATGACATTGCCACGTATGTCAACAAATTCCTAACATGCTCCAAAGTTAAGACAAACATAAGCAAACCATTTGAGTATTAGTCGACCGCCTAACAAAATATGCACAATCAAGGAGAACAACAGAATGAATAAGCTAGTCCAAACGTACCTCAAGGAAGTCGTCTCCGGACACGGAGTACCTATTATAATCATTTCGGAAATGGATAGCAGTTCTACATCTAAGTCTTTGGCAATTATTACAGCAAGCTTTGGAGACAAACTTAGACATGAAATACCACACAACACCCTCAGACCGATGGTCAGAAT
Organism: Centrapalus pauciflorus; assembly: GCA_020465985.1. Classification (NCBI taxonomy): domain Eukaryota; kingdom Viridiplantae; phylum Streptophyta; class Magnoliopsida; order Asterales; family Asteraceae; genus Centrapalus; species Centrapalus pauciflorus. The sequence goes on along the minus strand of JAANYP010001216.1, from coordinate 551,800 downwards.
AATAGAATGATCGAAACCCTAGAACACACATATATTAAGAGCCCATGTAATGGATACTCAATTACCTTAGTAGAATTATCATACTACAATAGATATCACTCGAGCATTAAGACCGCCCCATTCGAGGCACTCTACGGGCGAAAGTGTCGATCACCACTTTGTTGGGCTGAAGTAGGAGATAGTCAGATTACTGGACCTGAGATCATCCAGGAGATAACAGAAAAGATAGCCCAGATTCGTAACCGGTTAAAAATCGCGCGGGATCAGCAGAAAAGTTATGCAAACGTTCGACGGAAGGATTTGGAGTTCCAAGAGGGAGATCAAGTAATGTTAAAAGTCTCGCCTTGGAAGGGCGTAATCCGTTTTGGGAAACGAGGAAAACTCAATCCTCGTTATATCGGACCATTCAAGATCACCAAAAGAATTGGCCCGGTAGCTTACCGACTCGACCTGCCCCCAGAGCTTAATAACGTTCATAATACCTTCCACGTGTCCAATCTTAAGAAGTGTCTGGCTGATGAATCACTCGTTATACCCATGGACGAGCTGGAGTTAGACGATAAGTTGAACTTCATTGAGCAACCTGTAGAAATAATGGACCGCGAAGTCAAGAAACTAAAGCACAGCCGGATCCCGATAATAAAAGTCAGATGGAACTCTAAGCGAGGTCCTGAGTTTACGTGGGAAGGCGAGGATCAGTTCCGGGAAAAATACCCTCACCTGTTCTCAGATATTCAAGCAGTGGAGAACACGAGCTAATTTCGGGACGAAATTCCCTTAACAGGGGGAGACTGTAACATCCGGCACTGAACCAGGTTAGCAACAAAAACCCTAATCCACATCTTAATAGTCAAATTATTAAGTCTTAAACTCATGGTTCAATTAGAAATTAATCAAGTGGATTAAACAAGCGTTTTATTAGAAAAATTCAAACTCAATTAGATAGAATCAAATTCATCAGTGCCGATTGAATCGGAAAATCAATTATCGATCGATTTTACGATCTTATGACGGCGATTTAAATTCAACTACAAGTACATTAATTAAATTATGATTAGTGACACTAATCATTACAACTGAATTTACAATTACTTTAACATTAATTTATGCTAAGACTAAAACAATTCATTAAAACAATGCATTCAAAAGTATTTTTGAAATTTTACAAGAAAAAAGGGAAATACAAGAAAACATTCTAAAATACTTTTATACAAAAAAATATATATTAAATACATGAAAATAATCCATAAAAATCTGGTCCATAGGGTAGTTACTACCCAAGAATTTGAATTTCAATTTTTTTATTTCCCAACTCCTATAAACCTTTCATAATCAAATCTTTCACACCCCATTCTCCTTTCATTTCAACATGATCTTACACTCCACCTCCATTTGAAAAGAACAAGACTTTGCCTATTAAATAGAGGGCTTCCTTTTCATTATTTTCACACGAAAAATATCTCTTTCTCTCCTCTCAAAACCGGATCC